>JAGFPH010001776.1:49532-70977 GCA_018207615.1 Philaenus spumarius | reverse complement strand
GCATACAACGTCGACGTTCAGCCACCTAACTGGCTTACTAATTAATTATTCTTACTCGCATACAACGTCGACGTTCAGCCCCTTAGAAGTCGTAAAAAACTATTGGTTTTAGTACGCAAATTGTTTTTTACAATTTTTTAAGACGTAGATGGTTATGATAGGTCAAATGGTGTACTGGGAGTGTATATAGTACATGCAGAAAATTTTGAGAAACTTAAATAACTTTTGTAGAAAAAGAGATATTAATTTTGAAATTGAAGTGGTGCTCCCTTCAAACCGCGCACTTCGCCCAATTAACATTTCTTGTAATCCCACCTTCACTTCATGTTGAAATTTTTTTAGTGGTTCAGTACAATACAACTTTAATTAAAACTACTTATCAACTGCTTCCAAGTAAATGAACCTTAGGAAATTAATTTTCGGTAATAACTAAGTTTGTGATTAAATTGAGGAAATTGTATTTTTCTAAGTTATACTATAAAATGCCTCTAGCTGATTGAAAAATCAGAAACACTGGCAAATAAATGTATTATGATTGACAATGTTTAGCTTTAAAATCATTTCCACTCCATATGTTTGTGGATTAACTCTAAAATAATCCAAAAGTGATTTAAATTTGGCACCCCTAAGATAGTTTCTCTGTCTTTTGAGATTTGTAAAAATCTCTAAATCTGAAAAGAAAGATACAATTTGGCAGGAAGCTGTTCCTTAACGCAAAAGGGTGAATGATTTAATGTTTTTATTTGTTTAGTAGTTTATAAACAAATTATTCAGTATTTCATTGTTAAATATCAATATTCCTGTTTAAATATCATGGAAGTATAAAGTATTTAATAAGTCACATGTTACTTTATTAAGCATTCACTAAGAAACACCTCTCAACAGTAATCTCCAATTCAAAACAAATAACAGCTGATTTCCTCCATAAACACGCCACAGATTACATGATGGCCGTCAGCCAGTCCAACCATGCGCATGTCCTATCGCGAAAGAAGGAGTCAGGAGTGATTGTCCATGTTTCAACATGGATTTTTCCATTGGTAATCGAAAGATAGTGAAATAATCAGAACGGTAAGTGGGTATGAAGAGTGAGACTAAACATCCTGGCTCAAAAGTGTTTAGTTAGTAAACACATCACGAAAGATTATGCAAGGTCCCAGGTATTGCGAGATGTTAATCTGTCAAAACAGGTTAGGATCATCTAGGTTGTAACGTGCAAGTGAAGGAGGGATTACCTTACAAATACGTGTTAGTGAGTTTACTGTTGGATTACATACTACATGCAACATCTTCTTCTGCTGAATACTCGAAACTGAATTAGGCGTGCAAAAGTAACATGTTGTGTTCAGCTGTGCTAAACAAGCTGAGCTTGCAGCAGATATATGTAATGGCATAAAACTGTTTGCTACTGATAGCACATGCAACAAAATACGTTAATGACTTGGGCCCAAGTACCTTACCTCATGTTACTCCTTGGTGCATACTGTATCTGAAACATACTAGTAGGCCGTGGAAATTAGTAAAATAATATACTTACTCTACAATTTGTGCAGTATCATTTAGTTGTTGTAAGTGAGGGACAGCTGACGCCTGTGTTTGTCAGTTATTGTGTCAAGTGATGTTATCAAGCGTAAGGTGGGATGTGAATGAGCCCCCTTGTAGAGTTTAGTTGTTATCTGATGCATGTGTTGTTTAATAAACGGTACATTCAGTTTTTTTAATCTAATGTTCTAACTTTATAACATGTGTAACTTTATCTAATAAGTAACTTTTTGAGTTACCACCCTCAAGACTTTGTTTTCGAACAGCTGTAGGTTTTTAAGGCGTATGTGAGCACGAGACGAAATAGCGACTTTACGTTGTGGTGGCCTTTTCGAGTGCAAGAGAACTAGTCCTATTGAGCAAATAGTAAAATTGTTGTTACTAGAATCGTGTTATGCATGTGGGCTGACGTAATCAGTTTCCTGTCTAAGATTATCCCCAGGAATTACCTTAGCATTTCCCGTGAATATTATCGTTGAGTAGGGCGAATGCTGAAAAGTGTGTGTTTTTCGACATTGACTTACTTGGCACTTAGACACATTCATTTTTACTCACCAGAGCTCTAAGTAACAGTTCAATTGTATTAATTAAGTTTTGCAGTCTACTGTAAATTTTATGTGTGGCTTGCTTCAACAATTCAGCACAATAAATAGCCTAGATTATATTTTAAGATTATGTTTCCTACTTCGATGAAAATGAATACTCAAATGATTTGACCGAGATAATTTAGTAGTACATGATATAGTTTCCAACCTATTTGTGAATATAGTAATATACAAAATATTATTTAAATAAGTGTCGTGCAAACACATTTCACAAAGGGACAGAAATACACGACGTCATCAAATATTCTATAAATATATTAACATTTGTATTTTACTATTCGCTTGCGGCTGGTTTGAACATCATGGTTGTTAAGGTATGCCTTTTATTGGTCAGAATAACTAAAAAAAGAGACGATTGACATAATCCAGTATTTTATTAAATGAAATGAAAGTTGGTGGTAATTTACGTTGCAGTCCAAAGGTTGAACCGATATTCATGAATTATTTTATTCTAACAATAGTGCATTTGTAAGATGTTTTAACGAAGACATGATAGAATTTGTTTAACATTTTATTGTACCATCAAGGAACTTCCTGAGCACCGTGTATCGAGTAATTTTATCATCCATGAAATACATCGCACAAACACGAATTGACTGTGATCCACAAAGTCAAAGTTTTCAACCTCAGTTGTCCATAATTTCAGAGACCGACTTTAGTTTGGCAACTTGTGAATAACTGTGTATGGAAACTTGGTCTTCGTAATGTATACTTGTTGGTGGGATGGGAGTAAGGCTTTGTGTTGAGTTTATTTACAGTTTACTAGTGGACCCGGCCATATTGTTAGTTTTAGAATATAAATGTACTAGGGGAGACACCTGCGTGCTCCGCACGCCAGCCCCCAAAGGAACCTCCTAAAATATATATGTTATGTTTTATTTATAATAAAAGTATAGGATTAATAATAAAATCAAAACTAAGATGGTAAATAGTGTTGAATGTTCAAATTAAATTATTTCTTATATTTTATAACAGCAGTTATAATAATGGTTAAAAGAACCAGCAAGGCTCAGGTCTACACTTTAAAACCCTAACCTAAAAGCTAGAAATACAAAAATAATTGCTTCAAATTTTGAAATAAACTTACTGTTAATGGAAATATTGAAGCAAATAGCTGTTTTACCTGTTATTTTATTCAATTGGTTGCTATGGTAATAAATGTAAATACATGTGTTGGTTTATCATTCTAGGCCTAATCTAAGAATTTTTTCCTACTAAATTTACAAATATTGAAATAAAAAAAGGTTTTTATCGAAATGAATTATAGCCTATGTTACTCAGGGATAGTGTAGGTTTTTATTAGTAAAACTATTTTTTCAAATGGTTCAGTAGTTCCAGAGATTACCCCCTACATACAAATAAACAAACAAACAAAAAAAAAACAAACTTTACCTCTTTATAATATTAGTATAGATTAGATTAAATTAACAAACACAATTTAGTGAGTGTAGAGGAAAACAAATTTTGAAGTGACTTGTGGTTAAAATACGATTCCTATGATCAGGTCAGGTGGTAAGAGCGCGAATTAAACATACGAGTGCTTAATGTTAATGTAATTTATTTTATATGGGTAGCTGTACCATTTTAATTATTATTTAATTTTAAGGGTAGCAATCTCATTTCAATACTTTGGCTTAAGTAATCGAATAGCAAATGGTTTTATGTATCACTTATGTAAGAACAATGTTACACAATTTTAACTTTATTGCTTGTAGGATGTTAGTTCAATTTATATTTATTGTATAGGTATAGCAACCCCATTTCAATCCCTTAGATCGTAGTAGTTGTAATTTCTAATCACTCATTCATAAAATATGGATAAACTGTGAAATTTTTAATGAAAACGGTGGAATAGTTTTTGAGTACAAAGAGAACAAAGAGGACAAAGAGGACAAAGAAACAAAATAAATTTGTATATATAGAGATAATAGATACTGGGAATCTCTCTCTCTGTCTCTGTTTGTGTATGTTTTTTTAAATCTCTGTGTAATAATGTACTGAATTTTATTTTATTTTCCTTAAATCGTCTTTAGCTTTCGTTTTTATTGTTTTACAAACAGGTGCCCCAGAATTCGAAGGCATCTAAGAGTAAATTAACTTAATTAAAATCGAGTAAAAGTTGAGCCTTATTCTCAAATGCAATACCATAGTTTTACAACTTTATTCCAAGTTAGCTAGCCCCTTAGAACCAACAACTATATGAGAAGTTTGGAAACATGACAACAACCATGTTAAAAGGTTAAAAGTTATAACATAATATTTCCTCAGATTAAGGTAACATTATTTTTTAGCTAGTATTGTTAAAACGATTCACTTTGCCACACACCTAACTTTACAATTAAGAAGGTTGTCGAAGAAAAGTGGCAACACCTGTGGGTTACGTAGGGAACATGTTGTAAACATAGAGAAAGAAATGGAAGACAAAGACTGGATTAGGAAAAGAGTTACAAAGGCTGAATAAAGGTGCAAAACATATAAATGTAAAACCAAATTGTTTTCATTAATAAAGAACAGAGAGGAAGGCGCAGTGATAAAAAACAACAACAACAAAAAACACGAAGTTATGGAATGCAGCGTATATATGGCTGTAAAAACTTTTGACTAAATGGATTGAATACCATAGATATTATTGCGTAATAAATGTACGTACCTGGGTTGATGATACTGACATCAAAATTATACTGAGTATATTGCTACTTTTGGAATTTTCAACACAGATGCGTATGTTTAGGTTCGAGCTTTATTGTGTGTGTTAAACACAATCGTGTGGGTTCTGAATATCTACTCCCACTTCTTCATTTAGTCTAAATGGTAAAGTAAAGACGTTAAGAAAGAAAAACTAAAATAGAAAAACTTAAAGTTAGGTAACAACGGCCAGTATCTGTTGTGATCTGTGTTCTAGCTTAGAGGTCAAGTATTAGAGTGAAAAGTCAATGAACCTGGGTTTACATTTTGGCCTTCCTCCCCCTGTTTTATTATAATTCGCACTGGGGAGTGTATAAGTGCAAAATTTTACAACTTAAAAAGAAAATTACTTTTTATTTTTAAACACATCGAATATCCTTTATTGTAAAGTGTGTCTCATTAATCGAAGAAGACATTACAAACTTTCCAATCTAACTGTTAAACTGTCCATCTAACCTTATAGTTATACTAGCTGACTCGTACGGCTTTGCCCGTGGTGGTTGGTATTTTCAGTCTTTAATTGTATCCTAAGTGTTCAGTCAGTGAGTGGTATTTGGCTTTTATATATATAGATCTTAAATAATAAAAGCACTATTGTCATAATAATAAAAGATCTGAAATTATGATTTTAGTAACTTTGATCCCCCCCAAACCCCCCTAAAATTTCGATTTTTTCAAACCCTTTCTTAGTGATCACCTATGGCCCCAGAGGAAGCTATATACCAAATTTCATTCCAATCTGATCGGTAATTTTGAAAAAATCGTTAGTTAGTCATTTTTACCCCCAAACCCCCCTAAAATTTCCAATTTTTAAAAACCATTATTTAGTGAACACTTATGACCCTAGAGGAAGCTACATACCAAATTTCATTCCAATCCGTTTGGTAGTTTTGGAAAAATCGTGATTTAGTAATTTTTACCCCAAAGCCCCCCTAAAATTTCCAATTTTTAAAAACCATTTTTTAGTGAACACTTATGGCCCTAGAGGAAGCTACATATCAAATTTCATTCCAATCCGTTCGGTAGTTTTGAAGAAATCGTGATTTAATAACTTTGATCCCCCCAAAACCCCCTTAAAATTTCGAATTTGTTGAAACCCTTTCTTAGCGAGCGCCTATGGCCCGAGAGGAAGCTACATACCAAATTTCATTCCATTCTGTTCCGTAATTTTGGAGAAATCGTGATTTAGTAATTTTTACCCCCCCAAACCCCCCTAAAATTTCCAATTTTTTAAAACCCTTTTTTAGTGAACACTTATGGCCCTAGAGGAAGCTACATACCAAATTTCATTCCAATCCGTTTTGTAGTTTTGAAGAAATCGTTTTTTAATAAATTTGATCCCCCCAAACCCCTATAGAATTTCGAATTTTTTCAAACCCTTTCTTAGTGAGCACCTATGGCCCTAGAGGAAGCTACATACCAAATTTCATTCCAATCCGTTCGGTAGTTTTTGAGAAATCGTGATGAGTGAGTGAGTGAGTGAGTGAGTGGTATTTCGCTTTTATATATATAGATTATTTGAAACTAATAAAACATGGTTTTACTAGAGCGTAAAGTTTGAACTTGTTTAACATTTGATAATATATACTGTATTCCACATGATCGATATAATAATGCAGTGTTGTCCTGGGTTAAAAGCAAAGTTTCATGTTACTAGTTTTATTTATTATACAGCAGTGATACTCTTTTTAGTAATAACACACTTTCCACGCACTGTTGTGTACAAGCTGAAATATCAAAACTGTGTAAATTGATATTGCTGCTTTACTTTTTCACCGAATTCAAAAGGGAGGTTTTCAATTAGTATTTATTTTAATATATTGTGCATAACTTTGTAACGTGTAAATCAATTTGAAATTTTCGTGTGCAGAATATATTTGTTATTGGGTACAGTGATACCTATTTAGAAAGTTCTAAGATTGTAAGTTACAAAAACGCATGAACCAATAAAACGCGTTTATTTTTTCAGCCAGTAATGTATTGGAAGAACACAGTTCTTTTAGACAATTTTATACTTGGGTTCAGAAGTTATAGTCAATTATTATTTAATCAGTTTGAGCAGTTTTAGTACAATTTTCTGCCAATCCTAGCTTAACATTTCTATTTGAGTTCGTCGACACGTTTCGGTGTTCCTCCATTCTCGCCACCTACTTCAGTACTCAGTTGCTTACTTTAATAGTAAGAATATTTTTAAACACATTCAGTTCCCAAACGGATCAAATTAGAAAATAATCTTCAAGAATAAAACACTTTTAAAATTTCTGCCCGATACAAAAATGATTAGGGTTTGTGTTTTGGTAAGATACTTCTAAAACACAAATTTCTAAACATTTCCCCCATCGTACCTACCAATGAACATCTCTTATATAAAATGCAATGTCCTGAGTGACGATCAACGCAGAGCCGATTCTATTAAAGCTAGAGACTTGAAATTTGGAAGGTACATCCGTCCAATAATGTAGAGGCGTGCTAAGAAAGGATTTTGCAAAATTTTGAATTTAAAGGGTAGAAAATGCGAAAATTCATCCCTCCCATAAGCAGCCATATAACAGATGAAACAGCTGATTCGTATTTATTAATGTGTTATTCTGGTTACTATGGTGATTATTCCAAACTCTTTCAAAAAACGTGTGTTGATTTTATAATAATAGACCTAACCTAAAATTGTGTTAAACCTTTGGTCCAAATAAACTGTTTTATTTATAATGTGTAACAATAATATAATGTTAAATTGTAATCCTATTAAATTGAATTATTATATTTCATAGGTTTTAAAGGCCTAACCTAAAATTGTATTAAATTTTTGATTCAAATAAGTTGTTTTATTAATTATGTGTAACAATCATTAGGCCTATGTTGAATTACACGGGATACGAATTACAGGCTGTTGAATTACACGGGATACGAATTACAGGATGTTGAATTACACGGGATACGAATTACAGGCTTTCAAAGTTTCAAATTAAGCAATAGCGAAGCATTGCCGGGTCCACTAGTAATCTATAAAATAAAAAAAAACAAAAAAACAAAGAACAAATAATCATTCAATTCACATAAGTAGTTATGCACACACATAACCTGCCAAAACTGTTTATTTTGCGTGGAGTGTATTTGTACAAATGTTTGACAGTGAATTGTATTTGTTCTGGAATAAAAGTTACTTTTGGTAGATTATTACAAGATAGTGCCAAGTAGCGTGAAGCGTCACTTGAGCATGCGCTGTAACGTCTTACCCTCTCCTACTCGATTGTGAGTCTTCAGTACAGTCACTACAAAAAAGTGTTGATATACAATCAACACGACTACATAGCAGACATGAATTAGGTAGGGCAGGCTGCTCTGACTGTACTCCGCCGCGAGAGGGGAAATGTGGTGGGAGCCGGCGTAGGAGACTTGCCCACCCCCTCTTCGCGCTCCAGCCTAATTTAAGCTATCTGTACAAACTACTGCAGCAATTGCATCGGAAACCATCTAGAACAGATTAATAAAATTCTAATAATTAATTTGACACCGACTTCGCAGTTTATTAAGGAGAATCGAAACTTGCAACGGCCAGTCTTTCATAACCAATCACAACGTGACGTCACGAAATCTGAAAACTAATATCAATATTGAGTCGTGTCCGCGACTGGAATACTACCCCCCCCCCCCCTAGCAAAAGCAAGTTCCTACAATTATACTGTTATCGGCAACATGCTGTGACTAAACGGTTTAGGTTAGTCCTCTAGTTTTTTTAATTCTAATTATATCAAGGTTACTAGATAGTAAAGGTTGCCTCATAGTCATGTAGACAAAAAAAAAACGCATCGAAACTTGAGTGTGCGTGCCTGGAAAACTCCCCCCCCCCCCCCCGATCTCTGACGGCAAAATGACGTAGGAACCTGCTTGGGGGGTAGTATTCCAGTCGCGGACACGGCTCCCATATTGGTTAGTTGGCAGATTTCGTGACGTCACGTTTCACCTGGGGGGATAGTTTTCCGGGGGGTAGTATTCCGCATCCCCTCTACATCTTTTTGATTGGAATAGATTTGTTTACATTGTAAGATAGAGGTGTACAATTTTGTTGTGACATTATTTTGGTAAAAAAAGTGATTGAGACTCTCGCGCGTTAGAATTGAAACTTTTTAGGATCTTGAAATCAGTTGATTTTATGAATTGCTCTCTTTGCATTTGTCACCGATTTTATTATTAAAGGATTAGGAAGTGGTTCGATTTAATTTTATTGAGGAAAATTTCTATTAAATTAAATGAAATATTTCTTTTATTCGTCAATTTACATTAATTCATATTCTAAGAAAGATATTTTGAGTTTATGATAATTGAAATATGATATAAATAATTTAGACTGTACCATGGTGCACATATTTTAAATCAATATAAAAATTTGTTCAGCTAATGTACAGTATAATACACAATTGTCTACCTGATTACCTATGCTACGTATTAACACAGTGAATGCAGGTATACTGTCTGTGACGTATGCGTCGGAGAGAGTAGGAATGGTTCTCCCTCTTTGGGTCTTGTCTAGAAGAGGCCCACCACTATATTTTTATGTTGGAAAATACGCAATGGGTCTTTTTTAGAAGAGGAGCGCCATGAATATAAACATACGGCTATTTTTAGTTAAACATACTGTTACTAAAGACTATGCAAAAAAAAAAAAAAAAATAACCTGAAGTTCTAACTTATAGTCTTGAGTCGCAGTATTTTTTTGATTGGTTGTGATTAATGTTACGTCATGAAGGGTGTGACATTGTTTATGGTTGCCATGGCGACTACAGATTGTATGCATTGCATATTCGCATGCTGTATGTGTTTTCCAGCATACAAATATAGGGTGTATCAAAAAGAACTTTACAACTTTGAAAGTTCTTACAACTTTATTCATACGACTTACAGACTTAATTTTGGTGTCATGTTGAAGGAAAGTAGATCAAGTTTTGACTCATGTGGTACGCTAGTATAGAATCGCGGCACCACAAGCGCTATCGGCAGTTGCAGCAAATTTGGGTGTCTTTATTGGTTCCGAGCATCCTCGCTTTGTGTTTTGGATTAAAGAGTCGAAGTCTGCGACAAATGTGCAATATATTTTCGTACAGAATATGGTAAATATCCTCCCAGTAGGCTATCACCGGTATAATTTACTTAGAAATGCTGGAAAACTTTTTAATCCCACAGATTGAAAAGGATGACCAAAAACACTATTTACACTTTATGCAAGATGGCACACTGCTGCACTACCTCTCGGAAGCCCAGGATTTCCTAAATGTAGCTTGTAAATGGATGGGCCTAGGTGCGATAATTACATGGCCCTTACCGGCTCTACCCCAGCTTAGAAGTAGGATATACCTCGTAAATGAACAAGTCACACCTGACATGCTGCAGCGGGTTTGGCAAGAAATCAACCTCAGATGGGATACGTACCGTATCACCAATGGAAGCCACATTGAACCTCTTTAGGTATAAGGTGAAAAACTTGATGTATTTTGCTACAAACATACCAAAACCATGTCTCTAAGTTAAATGATTAACTCAATATGAGTTTCCAAAGTTGTAAAGTCCTTTTTGATACACCCTGTATAGTGGCAGGCCTCTTCTAGACAAGACCCCCTCTTTTTCTTCTCAACTGCTGGTTGGAGTCAAAGAAGGGTTACCGTTTCACTTCTCGTCTCAATAAGGCCAGCCCATGCTACCGTGTTTAGAGCAAATACTACGTATACACACAGTAAGCACTGCGCATGCGTGTAGAAGGGGAAGCGTTTAGCTTTTGGTCTGATACAGGCCAGTTCCGTGCCTTAAGAAGTTTCCCTTCAAAAAATGTTTTTTAACTTGTTCCCAAAAATGTACAGAAGAGGTTCGCTTTTTTCGTCATTGACCCGATCACAAATTTGATACTTTGATTATTTATTTCTTATTTATTGAAAAAAAATACACAATATTTTGTTCAACGACAAACAGAAAATAAAAATTATGAAAATTAAATTAGCACATTTTACAATTTAAAAAAACATTCGAGGAAGAAGAAAACACAATGAAAGTGTTATAATTCTTTTAATTTATTTCTTATTTATTTTAAAAGTAACTATATTGTCGCCTTTATTTATTAGATTTATTGTTACATCTTTTTCCAAATGTTTGCTTTTTTTAGGACGGCTTGTTTTTATTTCAAAAATATTACTATACAGACTACAAAAGATTTTACCTTTCCACTTCTATTCAAATAAATCTTATTGCAAAGGAGTTCTGATATCCAGAATGTACGGATTCTTATTTCTCTTCAACTTCCGATCATTTCCTTTCCACAGATCCAACATTGCATCATTTCCTCTGCTATAAAGCTCTCTCTGCTATTCCCTTTGTGGAAACGTGTTGTCTTCTTGGTTTAAAATATATTTTATATCTATCTTCCTTTGAACGTAATTTGTCATAATGCTGTCCCCTTTAGAAATTGTACAGGCTTTCATCCGCATTTATTTCCCAATTTTATATTTATTAATCTTATACTTACATCCACGACGCTAACCCCATTACTGAGTCTAGGCCTTCTCAATCAATTATTCTCCTTCATTTAGCATCATCAAACGCAGAGGTCCTCCATTTCTCGCTTCTAAAGTACCACAGATGATACAGTCCATACAATCTCGTCTTTGGCATTTATGTCGGATTTAAAAAATTGTTTGGGATGATGCATTCGTCCATTTGATCCTCCCAACGCAGTATTTTAATTCGATAAACCGAGTGTCTCAAAAGTTCGGATGCGGATAAATATTCACAGAAAATAATACCATCTTATGTGGTATTAATGAGATGCATGATAGAGCTGGGAAGACATATGCTTCCTTTACCGTTGTTTAGGCTGAAAATGTCTGGGGTTGAGATATATCTTCTACTTATATAAAGCTAGACGGTAACACTGATTCACTGACATTAATTATTAGGCACTTTCCGTAAGTAAATAATTAGTCTATCGCTCAAAGTTCAACTGCAGTCTGGTCCAATGTGTCAACAAAGATAAGATAAGTAAATAAAGATAAGAAATAATTCTATCTTATGTAAACAAAGATAAGTTAAGTAAATAATTAGTCTATCGCTCAAAGTTCAACCGGAGTTTGGTCCAGTGTGTCAACAAAGATAAGATAAGATAAGTAAACAAAGATAAGAAATAATTCTAACTTTTGGCTTCTTGTGTCAACAAAGATAAGGTAAGTAAATAATTAGTCTATCGCTCAAAGTTCAACCGGGGTCTGGACCAATGAGTCAACAAATCAAAATAAATATTAATTAATGTAATATTAAAACTTAAAATTTATTAAAAGTAATTAAACAAACAGATTCATTTATGTTAATTATCGTACACTTTAATAAATTCTTTTTAAGTATTCAAGTGGACGGGTTTATAATTTTTCCATCAAAGTGGTGGAAATAGAAATATTTATGGTTTATTATTAAGAAATCAGTTTTAAATATGTTTTGAAAACTTTTAGTAAATAATAAATCGGGAAATATAAAACTTTGAAATGGGGAATAATATTTCTTTACAAATATAATAACACAAGTATATTATTTTTTTAAGTTCTTAAACTTTTGTGCACTTACATTCATATTTCACTTTTCTAATTACTGTTACATAAAAGTCATTTTGAAACCAAAACTTGTGATTGATTAAAAATAATACATATAAGGTCCATGACTAATTTATGTTTATAATTTTACACTTTTATAAATTTTTCCATTTTTATAAATTTTATTTTTCTATTTTCTTCAACATAAAAGTCACTTTGAAACCAAAACTTGAGATTTATTAAAAATAAATAAACAAATCGATTCATTTTTCGTATCCAATTGTCTACTTTTCGTATCCTGTGCACTGATTTTTCTATTTCTTTCTACATAAAAGTCAGTATGAAATCAAAACTTGAGATTTATTAAAAATAATTAAACAAATGGTTTAATTTACATAAATTCTTTAACACTTTTATACATTTTTCTTAAGTATCCAAGTGGATGGGACTATATTTTTTCATAAAAGTGGTGGAATTAGAATTATTTATATGATTTAATTTATAAAACATTTTTAAATATATTTTAAAAACTTTTAGTACCTACATAATAAATCGGGTAGTATACAAATTTAAAAAGTTTAGATGACATTCTATATATTTTGTAAACTAGTGGGCATAACAAAAATCATTGGAACAATAAATTAACATACTTTTCCTCTAATATTTTAATCTGTGTCACATTCGCTATTTATATTTATAGTTATTCGTACCATACTTTTAGACATTAGACGAACTTAATTATAACTATCGTTGGGAAACTTCGGTTATATTCGGATATCTTCCAGAGGAGAGAGAGGAGTGGGGGTCGTGGAAACTATGATCGTGGAAGTATAGTAATCTAAAATTTTACCTATATTATGACGAACTTAGTTAACATTCTAATCCTTTATAATTTAAAAAGCGCGCTTTTGACTAATTTAAGTTAGATAGTGTAAAATATTTAAAAAATCGCGGGTTATGATTAATTAAAAAATCTGTAAAATAATTAAAAAATCGCGCGTTATGATTAATTTAAGTTGGATAATTTAAAAATAGCTCGTTTAAAATTACTCATTTAAAGATAACGAATAATTTAAAATTCGCGCGTAAAACTGGGGTGGAAAAGTACTGTATGTCTAATTTAAAGATAACGCCAACATCCGGTTAAAATTTGATCGTTAGACTAATTATTATTTACATAGTTTAATCTCTTATTTGATTTGTTGACACACTGGACCAAACTCCGGTTGAACTTTGTGCGTCAGACTAATTATTTACATTAATTAATATTTATTTTGATTTGTTGACTCATTGGTCCAGACCCCGGTTGAACTTTGAGCGATAGACTAATTATTTACTTACCTTATCTTTGTTGACACAAGAAGCCAAAAGTTAGAATTATTTCTTATCTTTGTTTACTTATCTTATCTTATCTTTGTTGACACACTGGACCAAACTCCGGTTGAACTTTGAGCGATAGACTAATTATTTACTTAACTTATCTTTGTTTACATAAGATAGAATTATTTCTTATCTTTATTTACTTATCTTATCTTTGTTGACACATTGGACCAGACTGCGGTTGAACTTTGAGCGATAGACTAATTATTTACTTACCTTACCTTTGTTGACACAAGGAGTAAAAAATTAGCATTATTTCTTATCTTTATTTACTTAATCCTTATCTTTGTTTACTTATCTTATCTTTGTTTACATAAGAAGCAAAAAATTAGCACTATTCGTTATCTATGACCTTTAGACTGTTTACTTAATCCTTATCTTTGTTTACTTAATCTTTATCTTTGTTTACTTAATCCTTATCTTTGTTTACATAAGAAGCCAAAAATTAGCGCTATTCCCAGGTTGACCTTTGGACCGTGACCTTTGACCGTCTCGGTGTACTGCCCCTATTACTATTATAAATTCATTGATAAAAGCTGAGTTTTATTTGTTATATTAGATAAGTAATATAAACTATTTATTTTTCAATCTTACTCTTTATAATTCTTTCTGGATCATAAATGCAGTTGTAATATGTTGCAGCTGCTAAATTAATCTGTTAAAGATGGCAAACATTTCAACGACATAAGTAGAGTTCATTTTCAAAAACAAGTGTTTTTTACGAAAAAGCTTGAAACATCAATTTCGACGAACTCTTGAGTGTTTTGAATTGTATAACTGACTGTAGAGAATTTTTCTGACTAAAAAGCTTTCAATGTTCACGGTTAGTTTATCGCACAATACAGCTGATTGGCTTCTCATTTACTGGTGATAGAGGGTTTCTCGAAAGCGTCGTTAATGAAGCAGCTCTGCAGCTGTTCGTTGATTAGATTAGTTTCACAAGGCATTTTCTGTCTTTTCAACGTTGTCTCTGGTATTAACAAATATGGTATTGTACTTAACAAATCGTTGAAAATGGAAGCACTACTTCCTATAAAATCTAGTCGGATAAAATTTACAAAATTAATCGACTGAATTAATTTAGTTCAGTAATAAAGTGCATTATACATGCAACGGCTATACACGCACTTATCAGTTAGTATTATCTGTTTCGGTAATCGCACTCTAATAACGGTGCGATTATTAGTATATAATATTAGTATATTATTTATACTAATATAATTATTATAATCCGTGATTGAATTCATTTGAATCCAATTTGATTGTTGGTCGACAATAAATAATTCCAATATAATTTATAATAGATATACTGACACAGTTGTTTCAAATGTACAACACAAATATTTTATTGATTCTTATTACATTATTAATACAATAACTCTTTACCAGTGAGCGTGATGGTAGTTTAAAAATACATTTTCAACTTTATTTACAGGTTATGAAATTAGATTGAATACAGTATAACAGCAATGACTACATATCAATAAGACGAACAGTTTAAATGGGTAGAATTCAGCCCATTAAAGTAGGTATAAAAGTGTGATTTTGCATCTCGCCGTTAGGAGCGCTGAGCGCTATTTTTGCAGACGAGTGTGTGACAAGAATGGAAAGAGAAGGAGAGACAGAGAGGGCCGACTGTTATGTGACCTTGAACGCAGATTGTTGTGTCTCAGACAAGCTTTGGTAGCGTAGCCCCATATTTGCCAATGCGATTCATTTCCCACATTGTAATAGCAGTGTAATAAATAAATACATTTTAGTTGGTTTTCTTTTCTAATGTTTTTTAAGTAATGTAAGTTTGTAAATATGGTTTTAGTATGTAATATGGTTTATAGTGTAAATACTGTTAGTGTGTAAAGTAAATAGCTGCTACATTTTGCAATGCAGTCCTGTTCAAAAAGTGGAGGATCTAAATGTTCCTATAAAAACTGCAACAATACATCTGTGAAAAATAAAGACTTATCATTTTTCAGGTTTCCAGTGAAAGACAAAGAAATGTATGAATACATAAAGTTTTCTTTACTGTTGTGTTATATTTGTGCGAGAATTAATTCTCGTACAAGTCGTAGGGAATTAATCAACATAAGAATCAAAGACTTTGTGAAGTTTATTAAAATGTTTTGACAGTTAATTTTTAATGGGAATATGTAAGGACGAATGTAAAAAGAGGGTTATTAAACAGGGTGCTTCATAACTCTTGTCACACCCTTCATTGTTTTGGAATTGTTCTTGGGTACAAAGTAAACATCAAATCACTGTTAATTTGTCTAAAATCATTTTGGTTGTCCTACTGTGACCAAAATGTTTTTTTTTTTTAGTGCATATCTAAAAAATTACTAAACGAAATAATACCAAATTTATATCAACCTTTTGATAGTATTACCTAAATGGGAAAAAAGTTAAGTTGACGTGACTTCAATATTTTAAAAATGGCGACCGTTTACAACTTTCGAACGGAAATAACGAAATAACTAGCCCTTTCCCGAAAAAATGTCAAGAATAACTTTTTTTTGCAAATTGAATTCCCTATCGATTAAGTTCGTTTAAAAAAAATTGGTTAGAGAATAACGGACTTATGGTATTTTTCGACAGACAGTGCATGCCCCTCTGTTATTTATCATTGCAAGTATTAAATTTAATCAAATCAATTTCATTTATTTTGACACATAAAGCTGTTTGTTTATACAAGTTTTTATTAAATTTATACTATTGGTAAGTTCTTTTAAGAATTGTTTCAGTTAATACTAAACTCGTAGGAGTCAGCTGATTTGAGTTTTGTCTGACTTATTGTTTGTGATGATATAGTAACAATCGGCACCAGCTGATTCTGTTTTTGTTGACTTTATTATTGTTCTAAAAAAGCAACAAACAATATTGTATCCATAGTATTGCATTTAGAAACATTTTAGCATTAAGTTTTTCGTGTTTTAAACAGTGTTTGCTTTATTAATTAACTATGGAAATTGGAAAGTTACACAAACGCTGAGTATTGCCTCCATTTTACCTCCTAAGTGAAATAGATTCTGCCAATAAAAATATTGCAAATATGGTAACCAGGACTACTCTTAAGTACTTACTAATTGCATAAATTTAATACAAATTTGTGTAAACAAACAGTTTTCTGGGTCAAAATAAATGAAACGCATTTGACTAAATTTATTATTGCAATAAAATATTATCGCCGTCCGATCCTGGACATCGCCCCCAAGAGGGGCGTGTACTAACTGGCGGAAAACGCCATTCAGGATATGATTCTAAGCGTAAAAATGATTGAAAAAATTCCTATGAAGGTATGTCCTAAAATGAGCGTTCCTTCTATCAGTCTGTATGTGATATTTTAATTAAAAATTATTAGTTAAAACCCACTAACAATATAGAGATGAAACTTTCCACGTAAGCGCACACGCTTGCAGACTTATTTAGTGTAAAAAATCTGTTTACCTTTCTAAAAGGCGGACATTAAAAGTGTTTGTAGATACGACCGTTTTAATGTTACTTGAATTTGTAAAATTTAATGCCTCAAACTGTTCCTTTACAAAACAAACAATTAATTCAAACTGTCAAATTTCAAATACATATATTTACGGATTGATAGTCATGGGTTTGATTCCGAGTTTTTCAAAATCAAGCCGTAGGTGCAGCAGGATTGAAGCACCTCAAAGTACAGTTAACCAGAAAAGTCCTAAATTCCCAATTATCAATATGTGCCCTCACCATTAAAAACGCGGGGGAAAAATAATTGTATTATTAACACACGGTTTTTTATGCACTGATTACAAATCTTATATTGCAATATTTCTGAAACAAACCAAGCGAACGTGAAACCCAAATTTGTTATTTGTCTACCATTTTTGACGAAACTCACTTTCTTTATGTTTTTTGAAGTGCTAAATTTGAATTTTATATTGGATTTTACACATCTCACTTTTGTGGCGCGCTAATAAATTACACTTATAAATGATTAATAAATTCATTATTAAAATTTTATAATAAATACAAAGAATTATTTAAATGAGGGACTTGAGACTATTTTGTTAGTTATGTTTCGCTGCTGAAGTAGCATTTATATTCCAATTATTAAAAAAAAGGATGTTGGTAATAGGAAAAATAAACTGATAGATTTGTTTAAAATAATTAAACTTTATGGGATCAATGCAAAGTTATTATTTACAGATGCATAGACTGGATAGTTAACTGCGGAAATGACGATTTTGCAGAACTACCAGACAATAAGTTGAGGTACCGTGTCCCGTGTTCAGTTCATTTTAAAAGTACAACATTCACCAACTCATTGAAAAACAGGCTAGAATGTTGATTGTTATACTTTCCTGCTAGAGAACGGAAAATTTAGCAATTATTAATTTTAAGTGTTTTATAGGAAATAAAATAAATAATAACATACGAAATTTACATAGTTACGTCTAATTGGTGAACTGGGGGCAACAGCCCCTTCACAATAAAAATAAATTTTTAGCCGAATTTTCGAAGAAAATAAGAGCTATATTACACTCGACTCAATTTGAAAATTACTTTATATTATATATATATATATCTGTTTTATTCCCGGATCGATAAGTGGTAGTAAATATGCTTCAAAATTGCTGATTTTTTGGTGAAAGGGTCCTAGTAGGATTCTTCAGATATAATTTTTTTTGTTCTTCGATCGGATTCAAAATGGCGGAGTTATACCGATTAATCGTTTTTGGGTAGGGATTTAAGTATCTGGATTTTTCCCACCTTGATAAAATGGTAGTAAATATGCTTCAAAATAGCTGAAATTTTAGTGGAAGGGTCCTTGTAGGATGTCCCAGACACTGATATTTTCATTTTTCGATTTTACACAAAATGGCGGTTTGTTTGATTTAAACCAAAATGGCAAAGTTAGAGCGAGGAAATTGCATTATTACTACCACCCATAAGCCCTTGTGCAGATTTTGAGCTATATCGTTCAAAAGGTAATTAAATTTTCTACAATCCTGTGCAAAGGTATTTCAGGTACAGTCCCCGGAACAAGGAACAAAATTGATAGAAAGCTCCCGATAAATGATTTTTTCATTATAAATGTCAGGTTTTTGCGCGATTTCTCCCACTCATAAGCCCGTGTGCAATTTTTTAGGTGTATCGTTCGAAAGGTAATTTAATTTACTACAATCTTGTGCAAAAGTAATTCAGGTACACTCCCCGGAACAAGGAACAAAATTGATAGGAATCTCCCGATAAATGGTTTTTTCATTATTCATGTGAGGTTTTTGCGCAATTTCTCCCACTCATAAGCCCGTGTGCAATTTTTTAGGTGTATCGTTCGAAAGGTAATTTAATTTACTACAATCTTGTGCAAAAGTAATTCAGGTACACTCCCCGGAACAAGGAACAAAATTGATAGGAATCTCCCGATAAATGGATTTTTTTATTATTCATGTGAGGTTTTTGCGCAATTTCTCCCACTCATAAGCCCGTGTGCAATTTTTTAGCTGTATCGTTCGAAAGGTAATATAATTTACTACAATCCTGTGCAAAAGTATTTCAGGTTCATTCCCCGGAAAAAGAAACAAAATTGATAGGAAACTCCCGATAAATGATTTTTTTCATTATCAATGTAAGGTAATTAATAAGCAATTTCTCCCACTAAAACCCCAGTGAAATTTATGAGCTATATCATTCGAAAGGCAATTAAATTTACTATAATCCTGTACAAAGGTATATTTGGAACAGTTTCCGGAACAAGGAACAAAACTCATAGTAAACTCTCATTATAAAATACTAGTTATTCCCTGATAAGAAAATTCGGCTATAGTAATGCGGCAGTGCTGCTTACGGGTTTTTTTATACTTCCCATGATTGACACCTTTGTTTTATAAGTGGTAATCTGTTTGCATTTGCTTCACCGCGGGGTTTGGTGAGCGAAGCGAGCAGGGGTTGATACTTCTAGTACTGTAGTTATAACTTTAAGTATAACATTTCCAGTATTGTTATATTTTTAATTTCAAATCCTTGAGGAACATGTTCTTTATTGTATTAAAACTGCACATTAATTTGAACCTTTATTTAAAACTTTCTAACAGACACTTTGTCTCTGACCAAAAATTAGAAAATCTTTCCAGCAGAGTGAAAATTGTATGTCATTATCAAAGTGAATTAAACATCATTGTTGTAATATCGATCAAAGAAATAAGAAACAGGTAATTTAATTAAACTTTGTTTACAGCATACGAATCGTATGGTTCTTACCTACGAATCGTAAAAGTTTCATAATTTTACAGCTCTGCTAAGTGTATTAAATAGTAGTGTAATAATGAAGCGTGGTTTTTACCTTCACACTGCACAGCTTAGTTTTCGAGGAAAACTAATGCTCTATCTCTCTCTTTCTCTCTCTCTCTCTCCCCCCTTCCCCAGTCTCTCTTCTGCACTTCATTGAATCCGACACTCGTCTGCAAAAAGAGCTCTCAGCGCTCCTAACGGCGGGATGCAAAATCACACTTTTATACCTGCTTTTTTGGGCTGAATTTTTAACATTGGAACTTTTCGTCTTATTGATATGTAGTCATTGATAACAGTAAGGTGTTAAAAAAAAAGTATTTGGTTATTGTGTTTTTATAATCTATACTAATATTATAAAGAGGTAAAATTTGTTTGTTTGTTTGTATGTAGGGGACAATCTCTGCAACTACTGAACCGATTGAAAAAATAGTTTTACTGTACTAATAAAAAGCTACACTATCCCTGAGTAACATAGGCTATAATTAATTTTGAAAAAAACCTCTTTTATTTCAATATTTGTAAATTTAGTCGGAAAAAATCTTAGGTTATGCCTAGACTGATGAATCATCACATGCATTTACATTTATTACCATAGCAATCAATTGAATAAAATAACAGTTAAAACAGTTGATTTCAAACTTTTAAGCAAATATTTTAATTTCTAACTTTTAGGTTAGGTTTTTATTAAAGTGTAAACCTGAACCTTGCTGGTTCTTTTATCCTTTATTATAACTCCTGTTACAAAATATACAAAATAATTTGATTTGAACATTTAACATTATTTACCATCTTAGCTTTGGGGTTATTATCAATAATATTATAAAGAGGTAACATTTGTTTGTTTATTTTTGTTTGTATGTAGGGGGTAATCTCTGGAACTACTGATCCGGTTGAAAAAATAGTTTTACTAATAAAAGGCTACACTATCTTTGAGTAATATAGGATCGAATTCATTTTTATTTAAGGGTTAAAACAACCCATGAAACAATAAATTATATTAATTGTTAGGCCTATACTTTCCTTAAAGTTAGAGAGCTGAAATTTCATACATTTATTTCTTACAAGATACATAGAAAAAGTTAACTAGATTTGCATTTTTCAAGTGCTGCTAAATGGTGAAAATGTGATAACAACCCTAAAGCAATACAAATTAGGCAATTTTTATATTTTATTAAAAGTTAGTGAGTTGAAAATTAGTACATTTATTTCTTACAACATACATAACAAAAAGTATCATAGTTTGACATTTTGTCTCTTGCTGCTAAGGGGTGAAAATGTAGTAACAACCCCTATACAATATGTTGATTGTTATACATCCTTAAAGCTAGAGAACAAACTATTAATAAATTAAGGAACTTAAAAATAATGTGCCGTTATTACATGCGCGATACTAAACCGACTGACAAATGCGTA
>JAGFPH010001776.1:0-22981 GCA_018207615.1 Philaenus spumarius | reverse complement strand
CAGTTATATATTTCAGAGCCGTTGATCTAGATCGCATTGATTTTATGTTTCAAAGAAGGTATTACTTATTCTGATTCCGTAAAGACAATGTTTAAGTAACAATTTATGGCAGCCTTATGGTCGCATTTTTTATTTCTTTTCAAGATAAATTCATTTTCTTAAACATCTTCGGGGCAAAAATGTAAAGAGGCAAGTAAATCAAGTTTATTTTATACTTTCAATTCAGTTGTCGTTCAATGTTGACACAAATTGAATGTCTTTATCTCTGAAGTAACTATTTAAAAAGCTATTTGTTTTACTTGAAATGTATATACGAAGTGCTTGATACGCTAGCGTCGATTATATCATAATACATGTTTGGCAATGCCTTTGTTTAGTTTTATTCTGAACTTTAAAGAACCAAAGCGTTTTTAACTTTACGTTTTGACTAAACATACAAATTTTAATGTTATGGGCTGCATAAACGGAAAAATTTTCGAATCAAATGCCTCCAAAAAATACAGGGCGATTGTTTTCAACTAAAAAAGATATTTTTCTGTACTATTTCAAGAGATAGGTTATGCTAGTTATAATTTCAATTGTCTTGATATTCAAACTCGATGGTTGGAGGGATGTTTTCGGATTCAATCTTTTATCATCGATTAGAAACGAACATATCTAAAATACTCCGTCTCCCTACATTTCAGTTCCTTCTGTATTGTTGGGTGTTGATCCCTATACTCTGAAGATATACTTATTGAAGCACATTCAAGACTGAAACTTACGCATTTTTAACTGTGGATTGTCAAGAGGAGACGATAGGTCGAATGTCCGTTTGACATCCTAACAGCAAAGTGGATGTGTTTCAAAAATGGATTGCAAACTGATCCGAAAAATGGTAGGCATTATTGAAAAATGCATTTTGTCTATAAATACGTTGCAAAACATAAGCATTGATGTGAAAGGTCCTACTTCACTAAAAATTCCAATGTTATCTGTATGCGTGGATCATGTCAGATTTTCAAGGCGGTAACGCGAGTAATGGCAGGAAAACCTTTAAAAACTTGTCTTTATCATAGTAGAAGAGGTTCAATTTCAATACAATATAATCAGAAAAATGTCAACATTCAATGCTTCTATTTGTTTCAACTGTAAGATAAAACAGAAATCAGTACCTACCATAAACTTAAAAAGACATAATTGATTAAAAGGCAAAATAAGTTCCAATAATTATTATCTTGAAAAAATTTAAAATCTATAACAAATACGTACTACTATTGACCATCTATTGAGCAAGGTTTTTCCATTTTTGCGAAAAAATTGCTGTTTTAGTTGTCTTTATTATTCGAAGAATACAAACACAAACTAGATCAATTATTTGTCAGATGGCCATGTCAATAAAGCACGGAATCGGAGAGAAAACAACTGGCCTCAACGTCAGAACGGATTTGAACATATCTACATGGTTTGAACGGTTGACTCATTTTCGTGTGTAATCTGAAAAGGAGGTCGATCACAAAATAAACACTCTCATAGAATTTAGGTACTTTGATTGTTTAGACGATTTTATAAGACCGTTTCTGTCAGGATTAGTATCCAGTGTAACCGTAAGACATCACCGCCTTGGAACAGCAAAGGAGGGTATACAAAAACTATTAAAAGAGAATGTGATGAATAACTTAGGTTATTCGAGTATTTATTCTCGAAATAATTACTAATGGTAATCCTTAGGCAAGGTATAGTTCTGAGAATACTCTAGTGTTTTAGTAAGTATGCCCAATAATAAGACAAAATACGGTAACTGTTCTTATTGCACCTAAAGAGTTTTCAATATATCAAAATAAGTAAACAGAATGTATCGGAACTCTATCAATGCTTTTATAGTTATTTTTTCTGGACCAAAGACCAGTCAAATTATCAATATTAAAATTTCCAAAAAAAATTTATTTAAAAAAGAAGACTATTTTACTATCAATTTATATCTCATAAACGATGTGATGAACTATGTTAAAATGTCGCATAGAGTTTTATAAAAAGAATGCCAAACTATAAAAATGTTTCTAACTTTCCAACCACACAATTCAAAATATGTGAATTTTGAATTGTTCCACTTGGTACTTATTTAAAACGCTCAGGATTAGACTAGAGCAAAATATGTTTTCCTATTTTTAGCCCTTAATTCAGTTATTCTTTAATCTATGGAAACAATTTTCCCACTTTTTCTTTAAGAAATACAATATCTTTGACATTTGTCATTTTTTTTTTTTTTTGTAAAGTTAATGGTTTTCGAGGTATCCAAAATTAAACATTTTAAATGACCGCCACTTTAACTTTTATACCGGTAGTTGAACAAAATTCTAATTTTTTTTGTTTTTATGATGTAAATCTCCATGCAAAATTTCAACTTTTTAAGTCAACCCATTGTTTATCACCTCCTATAAAAGCGAGTGTACGTAAGTACATACGTGAGTAGCAATATAATATAACAGCTGTTTTCAAGCATCATCTGTAATGCTTAAACAAAACTTAGCGTAGATTATACTTTGGGGTTATGTTTACAACTTCAATCAATAATATAAATCTTGTGAAGTAGATTTTCTTTAAATATGAGAAAGAACTAATGTAATCTACTAAACGTTATAAGATTTGCTTAGCGTTTATAAAATGAATATAAATACAACCTTTTACTATAAATATATTCATTTATACAAATTTAAAGAAGAGATGTCCATTTATTTAACTTCAGAAACATTCGTACATTTCCTTATAACATATAAACATATTCCATTATTAATTTCTTCATTATAATATTAATAACTTCTAAATCGTTTCACCTATCAATATGAAATAAAAAGCAGATATTTTTTTTTTTTAATCTTTATTTAGATACATAATAAATGTTCCTACAGTTTTATAATCCTTATAATTAGTTTTCCACATTTACCGAGTTAAAAATCCCCGTCAGCATAGTTATTTAGGTCCAGATAAAGCCTGTTGTTTTTTAAAAGAATTTTTTTAAATTATGTGTTTCTGATATGTATATAATTAATCTACCTGTGATTTTTCACGTTGATTACTAGTATAAAAATATTAACAAATAAACAATTTTTCTTTCTGACATTTCAATAATGATATTGTGAAATTCTATATATGTAATTCATAGAGATACAATAAAAAGTGATAGTTATGTAGAAATTCAAAACTTGCTTTTAATTAAGCGGTTTAGCAAAGTGTTTGAACAGAGGTTAGTTATAATATAACCAGAGGAAGGTCTAGGGCAACCACAACCCTGCCTCATAACTCATGCACGAGTGGGTTCATGGGGTGTCTAAACTTTGTACTTTAACTTGTAAAAGATTTATCTGGACACTGTTATGAGTTTGTAACTTAACATAAATGGTCTATATTTTATACGAATAAAATGCATTTTATATTCTGTACTAAAATTATACTTAAACATTTTAACCTGTACATAATTTTTCATACTGCGAAACTGAAACATGAATAGGAATAGTCTATTCTAATTACACATTTAAAACACATATATGAAATTATCAAGTACGTACTATCAAATTGATTACCTATTCTTCTGTTTAACTAAAGAAACATTCTCAGTGAAATATAATAAATGTATTTATTTAACAAATACACATTAATATATTATGATGTATGAAATTAATAACATTTTAAATCAAAGTAATTAATTATACTCAAGAATATGATAACAGCATATAGTTATGTATTTAGTGCTAATTCAGTAGACGCACAACCAACAGGATAAAAGAGTTAACGAAATATCTCTCAAGGTCACTTTGTTACCAACAACCTTGGTAAGAACAAATAATTAACCCTGATTAATGTTAGCTACTCTTAATCACTGTTAACAGCATCCCTGATTTATGTTAACTGCTCTTTAAAATCACTGGTAATTGAAGAATTGCTTTATTTCATCAGCTGCTTTGATTATCTAATACTAAACACTGGTGACAGGTGTCCTGTTTGATTCAAGCTGATCTTTAATATCTCAACACAAACATTATCAACGAGATAGCATTACTTTATCTAAACTGCTTTCAATATAAATCACTGATTTAGGAGCTTTACTTCATTTATTTTATCATTAGTAACATGATATCTGCTTTATTTAAGCTAGTTTTAAAAATCACTGGATATAGTATCGGTTCTTTATTTAAACTGCTCTTAAAAATCACTGGTAACAAGAGCGGCACCATTTGTAAGCTACTCTTAATCCCTGGTGACAAGACCCCATCTTTATTTAAGCTGTTCTTAAAAGTCACAGTTAATAGTAGGCATGATTCATTAAAGCATTTTTAACACTTCTAATAAGAGTCCTACTTTATTATAACTGCTCTTAAACGTAATTGGCAATTGAAGCCTTGCTTTATTTAAGCTGACTTTGCTATTTAATATGAATTGTTAATATGAGCTCTGCTATATTTAAACTGTTCTTTATTATACTAACACAAGAATGAGGATCAAAGAAGACTTGCATTATTTATGTTGATTTTAATACTCATCACTGATGATAGGAACCTTACTTTAATTACGCTGGATTTATTATTTACTAGAAGGCTCCAACCCATGTCGCTTCGCTCGCCAACCCCCGCGCGGTGACTCAAATGCAAATGTCAAAGCAAATGCAAACAGGTTATTTTATGTAAATAGGCCCTACTTATTTTAATTATGATGCAACATAGTGATTTCTTATTTTTAAGTTCCTTAATTTATTAATAGTTTGTTCTCTAGCTTTAAGGATGTATAACAATCAACATATTGTATAGGGGTTGTTACTACATTTTCACCCCTTACCAGCAAGCGACAAAATGTCAAACTGTGATACTTTTTGTTATGTATGTTGTAAGAAATAAATGTACTAATTTTCAACTCACTAACTTTTAATAAAATATAAAAATTGCCTAATTTGTATTGCTTTAGGGTTGTTATCACATTTTCACCATTTAGCAGCACTAGAAAAATGGAAATCTAGTTTACTTTTTCTATGTATCTTGTAAGAAATAAATTTTCAGCTCTCTAACTTTAAGGAAAGTATAGGCCAACCAATTAATATTATTTATTGTTTTATGGGTTGTTTTAACCCTTAAATAAAAATGAATTCGATCCTATATATTACTCAAAGATAGTGTAGCTTTTTATTAGTAAAACTATTTTTTCAATTGGATCAGTAGTTCAGAGATTACCCCCTACATACAAACAAAAATAAACAAACACATTTTACCTGTTTATAATATTATTAATAATAACCCCAAAGCTAAGATGGTAAATAATGTTAAATTTTCAAATCAAATTATTTCGTATATTTTGTAACAGCAATTATAATAAAGATTAAAAGAACCAGCAAGGTTCAGGTTTACACTTTAATAAAAACCTAACCTAAAAGTTAGAAATTTAAATAATTGCTTAAAAGTTTGAAATCAACTGTTTTAACTGTTATTTTATTCAATTGGTTGCTATGGTAATAAATGTAAATGCATGTGATGATTCATCAGTCTAGGCATAACCTAAGATTTTTTCCGACTAAATTTACAAATATTGAAATAAAAGAGGTTTTTATCAAAATTAATTAAAGCCTATGTTACTCAGGGATAGTGTAGCTTTTTATTAGTAAAACCATTTTTTCAATCGGTTCAGTAGTTGCAGAGATTGCCCCCTACATACAAACAAACAAACAAATTTTACCTCTTTATAATATTAGTATAGATTTTAAAAACACAATAACCAAATACAGTTTTTTTTACTCCTTACTGTTATACTGTATTCAATCTAATTTCATAACCTGTAAATAAAGTTGAAAATGTATTTTTAAACTACCATCACGCTCACTGGTAAAGAGTTATTGTATTAATAATGTAATAAGAATCAATAAAATATTTGTGTTGTACATTTGAAACAACTGTGTCAGTATATCTATTATAAATTATATTGGAATTATTTATTGTCGACCAACAATCAAATTGGATTCAAATGAATTCAATCACGGATTATAATAATTATATTAGTATTAATAAGCGCCGTTATTAGAGTGTGATTACCGAAACAGATAATACTAACTGATACATACATGTATAGCCGTTGCATGTATAATGCACTTTATTACTGAACTAAATTAATTCAGTCGATTAATTTTGTAAATTAATATAGGAAGTAGTGCTTCCATTTTCAACGATTTGTTAAGTACAATACCATATTTGTTAATACCAGAGACAACGTTGAAAAGACAGAAAATGCCTTGTGAAACTAATCTAATCAACGAACAGCTGCAGAGCTGCTTCATTAACGACGCTTTCGAGAAAACCTCTATCACCAGTAAATGAGAAGCCAATCAGCTGTATTGTGCGATAAACTAACCGTGAACATTGAAAGCTTTTTAGTCAGAAAAATTCTCTACAGTCAGTTATACAATTCAAAACACTCAAAAGTTCGTCGAAATTGATGTTTCGGGCTTTGTCGTAAAAAAAAAACACTTGTTTTTGAAAATGAACTCTACTTATGTCGTTGAAATGTTTGCCATCTTTAACAGATTAATTTAGCAGCTGCAACATATTACAACTGCATTTACGATCCAGAAAGAATTATAAAAATTAAGATTGACAAATAAATACTTTATATTACTTATCTAACATAATAAATAAAACTCATCTTTTATCAAGGAATTTATATTTCTTTGCAGTTGATAAAAAATTACCGCACAACCCATATCCATTTCAAAATTCATGTAAATCAAACATGTATTAAGTAGTTTCTTTCGTCATAAAGTATAGCGGTTGAATTACAAATTTGTTTAAAGAAGAAAAGACTGTAATTTTTATAGACAGAATAACACAGCAATCTTTTATTTACATGGTAAATGGTGTTTTATACTTAAATAAACATAAAGCTAATCACAGAGCTTAATATACAATTATTTATGGAAATGTAGGAAATCTCCGTTTTATGCGTTCTCCTTAAACAAATATAATAAAGTAAGTGGTTTAAAGTATTTATACATATACGCATAGATATATTAGTAGACAAATATACAGGGCCAGTGAAAGGGGTTTTTCCTGAACATGCGAGTCATTTTTGGCGCCCTCCCCTATACACAACAACTCCCCCCGCCCCTATATATGTATATATATTTACATATCTCCTTATTGAAATAAAAAATGGGTGCATTATCAAATGTATACCAATTAAAATTATTAAATTATATAAAATCAAATTAAAATATAACATCGAGCAACAATTTTAAAAATAAAAGTAAATATAAAATATTTTCTATACATATACAGTGTATTATATATAGCATCGGTCTTTTTGACTTTAAATAAATGTATGATAAAATTGAAAGTTAACTTGGGGGAAGTGGAATACTGAAAACACCAAATTAATCATATTACAATATTTATTTTACATAATTTTAACTTTTTAACATCAAAAGGTAACATTGTAAGATTAACATTACAATATCACAAGTCAATTTGGTAAAGGGTTGGGTATAATTGTCAATAAGATAAGGTAACATCGGTAATACGGTAACATTATAAGATTGAGGTTAATGTTAAGTTGTTACATTAATTTCACACACACACATACAAGAAAGAAGTTAGTATAAAATGTACGGCGGTCTCGTCTTTAGGGTTGCGAATTTTTCACTGAAACCAAAGGGCGCCGATTTCGAAAGGATGGCGCCCTATACAATACTGTTGTACCTGTACCTGATCTTGTCTGTCCATAAAGAGGCGCCAAAAAGAAATAGGGCGTTTCCACATTTCTTTTAATCCCGAAATGGGCGGTCGCGTCTTTAGGAGGGCGAATTTTTCACTGAAACCAAAGGGCGCCGATTTCGAAAGGATGGCGCCCTAAACTGGTGTATGTGGTCTTTTGTGTCCGCAAAGAGGCGCCATAAAGAAATATGGCATTTCTTTTAATTCCCGAAAAGGGCGGTCGGGGCGGTCGCGTCTTTAGGGGAAGGGGGAGAATTTTTCACTGCGGTGTAGGTTGTCTGTCCCTAAAAAAGCGCTAAACAGAAATAGGTAGTTCCTTTAGAAACCCGAAAAGGGCGGCCACGTCTTTAGGAAAACATTTTTCGGAAAATTTCGAAGGCGTCTTGGTCTTGAATTTTTTTCTGGCGCGTCGGCGCCCCCTCCCTGGCAGCGCCCCATGCGTCCGCATGTTCCGCATGGTCCTTGCGCCGGCCCTGCAAATATATAATTTAAACATGATGTTTAAGAATGCAATTATTTTAATAATGGGTAATTAATTACCTGATTTCAACCGTCGAGCACTCTAAAATATTTCCTTTTACCGGTTTCGGTGGTTCATGCCACCATCATCAGATCAACCTCAAAATATATTAATTCCACTGTTGTGGATATGTGATATGTGAAGTTGATTTTTCAGACAGTGTGTATATTTAAATTTGTTCAATTGTTTGTGTTTTTTAATGTGTTGTGTTAATTGTGTATAGTTTGTTACAACGTGTTCCACAACAGTGGAATGAATATATTTTGATCTGATGATGGTGGCATGAACCACCGAAACAGGTAACCCAATAGGATATATTTTAGAGTGCTCGACGGTTGAAATAAGGTGATTAATTACCCATTATTATAAATATATAATAACAAAAATCAGAGTGCAATCGCATACTAGAAATATTTAACGTACAATATGCAAAGTAAAACAATTCATTAAACTAAATTCCCAAATTACCTCCTTCCATTTGATAGAATACATGGAAAATCTAATTCCAGTCTCTTCAAGAAATAATAATTCCATCAAGCAGCTGAACCACTGACGTGAGTTGAGCGAATTTCCAAAATTAAGTTTATTATATGTTTTATTGTTTAACTAAATATTTGGAAAATTGGTCTACTCCCAAAGGCTCTGAATAGCTGCCTCTGTGTACTGACTAAATATACCAGCCTCTAAGAGTAAGGCCTCGGATTGTGAACTGGGTTGCGACCTTCGCTTCACTCTCAACACACAAACTATCTTTTTGTGGTACTTTTATAGTATTTTACGTTTTGATCGATTTTGGGGAACCAGTTGAGCTGTAAAAGGTGTCATGTAAAAAAATGTGTAGAATAACCCCCATATTTATTTTTTAGATGAAACCCCAAAATTTTCATTCTAGTATGAAAAATCTCAAACAACTTTTTACAAGTGTTTACTGTGTTTTTTTTTTCTCTAAGGAACTCGTCCGAGCAACTTACAAAACAAACGTATTTGGACAGAATCGGGCGTAAAATGAGGCCGTTAGAGTGTGAACACATATGCATTAGATATAATTTTAATGACTAATCAAAACGTGTTCTGGGAACTATGATCGGTGCTCACTGACTACTTCCAACCTTAAGTCTCACCATAAGAGTCACTGCAGTATCTCATCTTTGCTATGGAAATTCGCTAAAAACAAAGATGGCAAAACATAAAAGAAATTAAACAATAATTTACCTCATTTGGCTCCGCCACGTGACTTCTTTGCTTCAGTTTCCTGACGCTTTTCAGAGCTTGTGCCCCATCCTCAGAGAATCACCCTCTCGAGATCGTCAACACATTAAAATATAAAAGTTACACAACATATGACACAACACAAACACACAACACAAAAATAACAACACGGTGGGTACCGTTACACAGTCCATGGACGAGACACAGAGACTTTGTTTGTGTGTTTGTGTTGTGTCATATGTTGTGTAACTTTTATATTTTAATGTGTTGACGATCTCGAGAGAGTGATACAAGCTCTGAAACGCGTCAGGAAAACTGAAGCAAAGAAGTCACGTGGCGGAGCCAAATGAGGTAAATTATAGTTTAATTAAACAAACGTGACTTGGATAGGTACTAACACAAAATGAATCTTAAAATAAAAGAACTACAAAATAAAAGAGCATTACACAATTATAACCATTATTTTAAAATCAGACGCCAAAAAACAAAACTCAAACAACTCTACACATCTTCGAGGGAAAATTTCAGTGATCCTTGTATACAGTTGTCTTTTATTTCTACCCACAGGAATCGCAATAAACAGTTTTGGAGCATATATTTATATACATATCTCAACCTCAGACATTTTAACAGCCTAAACAACGGTAAAGGAAGCACATGTCTTCCCAGCTCCATCATGCATCTCATTAGATGTTACTGTCGTACTACTAATTTCTTATCATTTTCAAATTAATTACAATCTCAACGTTCAATATCGTATCAAAATCTACGAGTACATGCAGATAACTCATGTTAATTTATCGACTTGCATCTTCCAGTTTAATTTTGTATCATAACAACGTAAATATTTAAATATTTTCACTAAATAAACTTAAAACTCCATGCCACATAAGATGGTATTATTTTCTGTGAATATGTAGCCGTATCCGAACTTTTGAGACACTCGGTGTATCGAAAAGACTGCGTTGGGAGGATCAAATTTACGAATGCGTCATCCCCAAACAATTTTTTAACATCCGGCATAAATGGCAAAGACGAGATTGTATGGACTGTATCTGTGGTACCTGAGAAGCGAGAAATGGAGGGCCTCTGCGTTTGATGATGCTAAATGAAGGAGAATAATTGATTGAGAAGGCCTAGACTCAGTAATGGGGTTAGCGTCGTGGATGTAAGTATAAGATTAATAAATAGAAAATTGGGAAATAAACGCGGATGAAAGACTGTACAATTTCTAAAGGGGGCAGCTTTATGACAAATTACGTTCAAAGGAAGATAGATATAAAATATATTTTAAACCAAGAAGACAACACGTTTCCACAAAGGGAATAGTAGAGAGAGCTTTATAGCAGAGGAAATGATGCAATGTTGGATCTGTGGAAAGGAAATGATCGGAAGTTGAAGAGAAATAAGAATCCGTACATTCTGGATATCAGAACTCCTTTGCAATAAGATTTATTTGAATAGGAGTGGAAAAGTAAAATCTGTTGAGTCTGTATAGTAATATTTTTGAAATAAAAACAAGCCGTCCTAAAAAAAAGCAAACATTGGGAAAAAGATTTAACAATAAATCTAATAAATAAAGACGACAATATAGTCACTTTAAATAAAAATATAACACTTTCATTGTGTTTTCTTCTTCCTCGAATGATTTTTTAAATTGTAAAATGTGCTAATTTAATTTTCATAATTTTTATTTTCTGCTTGCCGTTAAACAAAATATTGTGTATTTTTTTCAATAAATAAGACAGAAATAATCAAAGTATCAAATTTGTGATCGGGTCAATGACGAAAAAAGCAAACCTCTTCTGTACATTTTTGGGAACAAGCTAAAAACTCGTTTTTGAAAGGAAACTTCTTAAGGCACGGAACTGGCATGTATCAGACCAAAAGCTAAACGCTTTCCCTTCTCCAACATAAACCGGCCTACACGCATGCGCAGTGCTTACTGTGTGTATACGTAGTATTTCCTCTAAACACGGTAGCATGGGCTGGCCTGATGGAGGCGAGAAGTGAAACTGTAACCCTTCTTTGACTCCAACCAGCAGTTGAGAAGAAAAAGAGGGGGTCTTGTCTAGAAGAGGCCCGCCACTATATTTTTATGCTGGAAAACACATACAACATGCGAATATGCAATGTATACAATCTGTAGTCACCATGGCAACCATGACACACCCTTCATGACGTAACATTAATCACAAAAATACTGCGACTCAAGACTATAAGTTAGAACTTCAGGTTATTTTTTTATGTTTGCATAGTCTTTAGTAACAGTATGTTTACCTGCTATCAAGCATAAAAAAAAATTATAAAAATAGCCTGAAGTTCTAACTTATAGTCTTTAGTCAAAGTATGATTATATTCATGGCGCTCATCTTCTAAAAAAGACCCATTGCGTATTTTCCAACATAAAAATATAGTGGTGGGCCTCTTCTAGACAAGACCCAAAGAGGGAGAACCATTTACTCATAATATATTTCTTAGAATGTGAATTAATGTAAATTGACGAATAAAAGAAATATTTAATTTAATTTAAGAGAGATTTTCCTCAATAAAACTCAATCGAACCACTTCCTAATCCTGAAATAATAAAATCGGCAACAAATGCAAAAAGAGCGATTCATAAAATCAACTGTTTTTAAGATCCTAAAAAATTTCACTTCTGACGCGCGAGAGTCTCAATCACTTTTTTTATCAAAATAATGTCACAATTGTACAACTCTATCTTACAATATAAACAAATCTATTCCAATCAAAAAAATTTAGACAGACTGTGATTGGTTATGAAAGACTGGGCATTGCAAGTTTCGATTCTCCATAATAAACTGCGAATTTGGTGTCAAAATAATTATTAGAATTTTATTAATCTGTTCTAGGTGGTTTCCGATGTAATTGCTGCAGTAGTTTGTAATAATCTACCAAAAGTAAGTTTTAATCCAGAACAAATACAATTCACTGTCAAACATTTGTAAAAAATACACTCCACGCAAAATAAACAGTTTTGGCAGGTTATAGAGGTTGTGTGTGTGCATAACTACTTATGTGAATTGAATGATTATTAGTTTCTTTTGTTTTTTTATAGATTATGTTCTTTGGTAGGTACGATGGGGGAAATGTTTAGAAATTTGTGTTTTAGAAGTATCTTACCAAAACACAAACCCTAATCATTTTTGTATCGGGCAGAAATTTTAAAAGTGTTTTATTCTTTAAGATTATTTTCTAATTTGATCCGTTTGGGAACTGAATGTGTTTAAAAATATTCTTACTATTAAAGTAAGCAACCGAGTAGGTGGCGAGAATGGAGGAACTCCGAAACGTGTCGACAAACTCAAATAGAAATGTTAAGCTAGGATTGGCAGAAAATTGTACTAAAACTGCTCAAACTGATTAAATAATAATTGGCTATAACTTCTGAACCCAAGTACAAAATTGTCTAAAAGTACTGCGTTCTCAAAAAATAAACTCGTTTTATTGGTTCATGCGATTTTGTAACTTACAATCTTAGAACTTTCTAAATAGGTATCCAACAACATATATATTCTGCGCACGAAAATTTCAAATTGATTTACACGTTACAAAGTTATGCACAATATATTAAAATAAATACTAATTGAAAACCTCCCTTTTGAATTCGGTGAAAAAGTAAAGCAGCAATATCAATTTACACAGTTTTGATATTTCAGCTACACAACAGTGCTTGGAAAGTGTGTTATTACTAAAAAGAGTATCACTGCTGTATAATAAATAAAACTATAATGAAACTTTGCTTTTAACCCAGGACAACACTGCATTATTATATCAATCATGTGGAATACAGTATATTATCAAATGTCAAACAAGTTCAAACTTTACGCTCTAGTAAAACCATGTTTTATTAGTTTCAAATAATCTACATATATAAAAGCGAAATACCACTCACTCACTCACTCACTCATTTTCTCAAAAACTACCGAACGGATTGAAATGAAATTTGGTATGTAGCTTCCTCTAGGACCATTGGTGCTCACTAAGAAAGGGTTTCAACAAATTCGAAATTTTAGGGGTGTTTTGGGGGGATCAAAGTTATTAAATCACGATTTCTTCGAAACTACCGAACGGATTGGAATGAAATTTGGTATGTAGCTTCCTCTAGGGCTATAAGTGTTCACTAAAAAAGGGTTTTTAAAAATTGGAAATTTTAGGGGGGTTTGGAGGGTAAAAATGATTAAATAACGATTTCTCCAAAATTACCGAACAGATTGGAATAAAATTTGGTATATAGCTTCCTCTAGGGCCATAGTTGATCACTAAGAAAGGGTTTGAAAAAATTCAAAATTTTAGGGGGGTTTGGGGGGATCAAAATTACTAAAATCATGATTTCAGATCTTTTATTATTATGACAATAGTGCTTTTATTATTTAAGATCTATATATATAAAAGCCAAATACCACTCACTGACTGAACACTGAGGATACAATTATGTTAAAAAGACTGAAAATACCAACCACCACGGGCAACGCCGTACGGGTCAGCTAGTATAACTATAAGGCTAGATGGACAGTTTAACAGTTAGATTGGAAAGTTTGTAATGTCTTCTTCGGTTAATGAGACACACTTTAGAATTCGATATGTTTAAAAATAAAAAGTTATTTTCTTTTTAAGTAAAATTTTGCACTTATACACTCCCCAGTGCGAATTATAATAAAACAGGGGGGGGAAAGGCCAAAATGTAAACCCAGGTTCATTGACTTTTCACTCTAATACTTGTCCACTAAGCTAGAACACTGATCACAACAGATACTGGCCGTTGTTACCTAACTTTAAGTTTTTCTTTCTTAACGTCTTTACTTTACCAGTTAGACTAAATGAAGAAGGGGGAGTTAGATGTTCAGAACCCACACTATTGTGTTTAACACACACAATAAAGCTCGAACCTAAACATACGCATCTGTGTTGAAAATTCCAAAAGTAGCAAGATACTCAGTATTTGATGTCAGTATCATCAACCCAGGTACTTACATTTATTACGCAATAATATCTATGGTATTCAATGCATTTAGTCAAAAGTTTTTACAGCCATATATACGCTGCATTCCATAACAGTGTTTTTTGTTGTTGTTGTTGTTTTTTATCACTACGCCTTCCTCTCTGTTCTTTATTAATGAAAACAATTTGGTTTTACATTTATAGGTTTTGCACCTTTATTCAGCCTATGTAACTCTTTTCCTAATCCAGTCTTTGTCTTCCATTTCTTTCTCTATGTTTACAACATGTTCCCTACGTAACCCACAGGTGTTGCCACTTTTCTTCGACAACCTTCTTAATTGTAAAGTTAGGTGTGTGGCAAAGTGAACCGTTTTAACAATACTAGCTAAAAAAATAATGTTACCTTAATCTGAGGAAATATTATGTTATAACTTTTAACCTTTTAACATGGTTGTTGTCATGTTTCCAAACTTCTCATATAGTTGTTAGTTCTAAGGGGCTATCTAACTTGGAATAAAGTTGTAAAAATCTGGTATTGCATTTGAAAATAAGGCTCAATTTTTACTCGATTTTAATAAATTGAATTAATTTACTCTTAGATGCCTTCGAATTCTGGGGCACCTGTTTGTAAAACAATAAAAACGAAAGCTACAGACGATTTATGGAAAATAAAAGTCAGTACATTATTACACAGGAATTTAATTTTTTTTTTGTGTGTTTAACGTCCTGCTGTTTTGCACTTAAGGCTAATGAAGACGGGACCTACAGTTTTACGTGGAATCCGAACCACAGCACAGACATTTAAATAAACATATACAAACAGAGAGAGAGAGAAAGATATTCCCAGTATCTATTATCTCTATATATACAAAATTATTTTGTTTCTTTGTCCTATTTGTCCTCTTTGTACTAAAAAACTATTCCACCGTTTTCATTAAAAATTTCACAGTTTATCCATATTTATGAATGAGTGATTAGAAATTACAACTACTACGATCTAAGGAATTGAAATGGGGTTGCTATACCTATACAATAAATATAAATTGAACTAACATCCTACAAGCAATAAAGTTAAAATTGTGTAACATTGTTCTTAAGTGATATATAAAATCATTTGCTATTCGATTACTTAAGCCAAAGTATTGAAATGAGATTGCTACCCTTAAAATAAATAATAATTAAAATGGTATAGCTACTCATATAAAACAAATTACATTAACATTAAACACTCGTATGTTTAATTCGCGCTCTTGCCACCTGACCTGATCATAGGAATCCTATTTTAACCACAAGTCACTTTAAAATTAGTTTTCCTCTACACTCACTAAATTGTGTTTGTTAATTTAATCTAATATATTTATATTCTAAAACTAACAATATTGCCGGGTCCACTAGTAAACTGTAAATAAACGTAACACAAAGCCTTACTCCCATCCCACCAACAAGTATACATTACGAAGACCAAGTTTCCATACACAGTTATTCACAAGTTGCCAAACTAAAGTCGGTCTCTGAAATTATGGACAACTGAGGATGAAAACTTTGACTGTGGATCACAGTCAAGTCGTGTTTGTGCGATGTATTTCATGGATGATAAAATTACTCGATATTAGGCTTCTACACGGTGCTCAGGAAATTCCTTGATGGTACAATAAAATGTAAAACAAATTCTATGTCTTCGTTAAAACATCTTACAAATGCACTATTGTTAGAATAAAATAATTCATGAATATCGGTTTAACCGTTGGACTGCAACGTGAATTACCACCAATTTCCATTTCCTTAAATCAAATACTGGATTTTGTCAATCGTCTCATGTTTTAGTTATTCTGACCGATAAAGGGCATACCTTAACAACCATGATGTTCAAACCAGCCGCAAGCGAATAGTAAAATAAAAATGTTAATATATTTATAGAATATTGTATGACGTCGTGTATTTCTGTGTCTTGGTGAAATGTTTTTGCACGACACTTATTTAAATAATATTTTGTATATTACTATATTCACATATAGGTTGGAAACTATATCATGTACTACTAAATTACCTCGGTCAAATCATTTGAGTATTCATTTTCATCGAAGTAGGAAACATAATCTTAAAATATAATCTAGGCTATGTATTGTGCTGAATTGTTGAAGCAAGCCACACATAAAATTTACAGTAGACTGAAAAACTTAATTAATATAATTGAACCGTTACTTAGGGCTTCGGAGAGTAAAAGTGAATGTGTCTAAGTGCCAAATAAGTCAATACCGGCGAAAAACACACACTTTTCAGCTTTCGCCCTACTCAACGATAATATTCACGGGAAATACAAAGGTAATTCCTGGGGATAATCTTGGACAGGAAAGTGATTACGTCAACCCACATGCATAACACGATTCTAGTAACAACAATTGTACTATTTGCTCAATAGGACTAGTTCTCTTGCACTCGAAACGGCCACCACAACGTATAAGTCGCTACTTCGTCTCCTGCTCACCTACGCCTTAAAAACCTACAGCTGTTCGAAAACAAAGTCTTGAGGATGGTAACTCAAAAAGTTACTTATTAGATAAAGTTACACATGTTCTAAAGTTAGAACATTAAATAAAAAAACTGAATGTACCGTTTATTAAGCAACACATACATCAGCTAGCAACTAAACTCTACAAGGGGGCTCATTCACATCCCACCTTACATTTGATAGCATCACTTGACACAATAACTGACAAACACAGACGTCAGCTGTCCCTCACATACAACTAAATACTACAGCACAAATTGTAGAGTGAGTATATTTTACTAACTTCCACGGCCTACTAGTATGTTTCAGATGCAGTATGCACCAAGGAATAACATGAGGCAGTCATTAACATATTTTGTTGCATGTGCTATCAGTAGCAAACAGTCTTATGCCATTATCTTACGTATATCTGCTGCAAACTCAGCTTGTTATCACAACTGAACCCAACATGTTACTTTGGCACGCCTATTTCAGTTTCGAGTGCTCAGCAGAAGAAGATGTTGCAAGTAGTATGTAATACAACAGTAAATTCACTAACAAGTATTTGTAAGGTTCACATGCACTTTACAACCTAGATGATCCTAACCTGTTCCGGCAGATTAGCATCTCGCAATACCTGGGACCTTGCATAATCTTTCGTGGTGTGTTTACTGACTAAAAACTGTTCAGCCAGGATGTTTAATCTCACTCTTCATACTCACTTACCGTTCTGTATATTTCACTATCTTTCAATTACCAATGGAAAAAGCCTCTCAGCCATGTTGAAACTGGGGCAATCACTCCTGACTCCTTCTTTCTAGATAGGACGTGCGCATGGTCATGTAATCTGTGGCGTGTTTATGGAGGAAATCAGCTGTTATTTTTTTAATTGGAGATTACTGTTGACAGCTGTTTCTTAGTGAATGCTTAATAAAGTAACATGTGACTTATTAGATACTTTATACTTAAATTATATTTAAACACGAAGTAACAATTAAATAATGAATAATCTACATCATATTAATAAAACGCTAAGTCTGTCCGTTTGGTTTTTCAACTTGAAAACTGTATAGGCTAGGTTCTTGAAATTTTACACAATCATAGACCTTAGTGAGAAACTGCTAAAACCAAAGTTTCAAGTATATAAGTCAAGTGGTTCCTGAGATATAGCTTTCTGAAGTTTCAGAAATTTCCACATTGAAACTATTTCAATATAAATAAGTTAACAATGAATTGTAAATAAAAAACAAATTTATCAGGTGTTGGAAATAAAAACAAATGTATCAGTTGTTGGAAGTTAACGCCTTAAGATTAATTAACTTTTTCAAATTTTTTAACCGTGATAACCCGGGTACGCGGATCACTTGTTCGTCTATAAACTGCTAAAAAATAAATACATATTTGTTTTCGCCATTCCGACTATTGATTTTATTACAATAATATTACGACTTACCGTCACAATAGTCTAATTTTCCTTTTTCTTTACTACGACCGTTTCGGTTATTCAACCATCATCAGGATTGCTGGTCCTAAAATTTGACTCTTATATAATCTATGACACAATAATATCTAGTTTAGATAAGAATCCCTAACACCTACCTCCTATACAGGTTAGACAAAATGTACAGTACGCATATTTACAGTAGGCCTACTACACGGGACAGAAAAAGATCACAGTGAAAGTTATGTGTTAAGTGTTGTGTTTTGTGTATATGTATATCTTTTTATGTATTTTAAATATCGACAAAGGGAACTACCCAGCAATCCTGATGATGGTTGAATAACCGAAACGGCCGTAGTAAAGAAAAAGGAAAATTAGACTATAGTGACGGTAAGTCGTAATATTATTGTAAAAAATAAACACAAACATTCTTCCATTCACCCTTTTGCAATAGGAAACAGCTTCCTGCCAAATTTTATCTTCTTTTTCAGATTTAGAGGTTTTTACAAATATCAAAAGACAGAGAAACTACCTTAGGGGTGCCAAATTTAAATAACTTTTGGATTATTTTAGAGTTAATCCCCAAACAAACACATAGAATGTGTTAGAGCTAGACATTGTCAAAAATAATATATTTATTTACCAGTGTAATAATTACAGTAGTTTCTGATTTTTCGATCAACCAGAGGCATTTTATAGTATAACTAAGACAAATTAATATAATTTCTTCAATTTAATCACAAACTTAGTTATTAGTGAAAATTAATTTCCTAAGGTTCATTTATTTGGAAGCAGTTGATAAGTAGTTTTAACTAAATTTGTATTGTACTGACCCACTATAAAAATTTCAACATGCAGTGAATGTGGGATTACAAGAAATGTTAATTGGGCTTAGTGTGCGGTTTGAATGGAGCACCACTTTGATTTCAAAATTTATATCGCTTTTTCTACAAAAGTTATTCAAGTTTCGCAAAAATTTCTGCATGTACAATACCTACTTTCAGTACACCATTTGACCACTCATAAACATCTATGTCGTAATTTTTTTTTAAATGCGCGCACTATAACTAATAGTTTTTCTACGACCGCTAGGTGGCTGAACGTCGACGTTGTATGCGAGTAAAAATTAGTAAGCCAGTTAGGTGGCTGAACGTAAACAAAAAGTAAAATTTTTTATTTTAATTTCAAAATAAGAAAATATTAAACAAAGACTAGTTGAAAAGGGGCTAAATATTCTCTACTTCCACGTTGTAAGCGCTGGGTAGTACTAAAAGAAAATTATATAATTACATGGACTAATACAAAAAACTAAAAATTATCATTGAAAAGATTTCAAATTTATATTAATAAATCATTCTATTGTCGTTGCAAAACACTCCGGAGCGAAGTCCGGTCGTGATTGTCCGATGTTATTAACGTTAAATTTAGATGTTTGATTATATAGAGTGCTCAGAAAGTTCCTACTCTGGAAACCCTCTGGCTACGCACCACCCCATGCTCGCTCCGCTTTCTCAGTAGTGGGTGAAATAATTTGAACAAGAGGACGATCGAACGAACTACCTCGAGAAAGGTCAACGACCGCTTGTATCACACGTGTATTGCACTTTAAATGTGTCCCCTATTTGTGTTTAAATGTGTCATGTATAAGCGAACAAATGAAAACCTAAGAAGTTCATAAGGATTGTTCGACTTTATCAATCTTAAGGTAATTAATAAAAACTTGTACTTGATTTGATTTAAACTTTTGTAAAATGTTTTTTCCAACAATGAGAAATTATAAAAAGTAAACAAAAATGTGTTATTTTTTACAACATAATATTCATAAGTGAGTATTTCATTTTCTAGGCCTACGGAATGCAATGTACAATTTTATTATTGTAAAACAGAACCTGTATTTATTGAATATTTCTTTACGTAAATAAATATTAAACACATTTTGAACCAAACTGATTTATTTCGATTTTTTGTACTTTATTAAAACACCCAACCTGGTTTTTGTTTTAGCAAGATTTCAAAGAAAGTATACCTACTGTAATCATTATTTTATTGAGACCTCTTGGACATAGTTTTTCGTTTGAGTATTAATCGAACGGTCAGACGTGCACGTCTTCGAGCGCACCTACAGGACTTGCAAGATTTATTTATTCACTTTACGATTTCCACAAAGAGTGAAATTAATGTTTTATTTTGTGATTTGTGGTGTAATTTATGTGTTAAAGTTTCTAATACCCTGAGAACGACCGAATATAACGACGAAATATCTCGGTTCAGTCCCTTATTAGGCAAAGTCGGCAAAAATGGTGGAAATGTGGAAGTTTTTTAGAATTTAAAAATCGCTAGACTCCCATAATATGATCAATATTGAGACCGTTTGAAGTTGTTATAATTCTTAAGAGTAGTACCAACAAAATTTGTTCGAGGATTTTTGGTAACACCAACCAACATGATTCTCAAAGGGGCGATAAATAGGGTGTAAATAATAAAAAATCATACCTCCTTTAATAGACACAGTATCAGATCGGTTCAGAGTTAAGATAAACATTCTAAATATAATCTGAAATTTTTTTGAAATATTGTTCGATATGAACCCTTGCTGCCATTGGTGGCCAACATCATGAGCAAAACAACAAATCCATTTATCTCTTCGTATATACAATATAAAGCCAGTTCAAAATTGTTGTTAACCTTTTAAATATTACCAAAACTTTTGCAAATAACCTTTTTGTACTAGCCTTAGCACAATAGATGGCAAAAAAATGGTTGCAAGTCAAAAATACATATATCTATCAGTACCAAATCTGGTTAAAGTTAAGAAGTTAAGATAAACCTTCACCTAAAACGTTTGATGTGAACAACCCTTACTGTGACTCTTAAAATAATCACATATCGAAAATATATTATTCCCTGGCATATTAATATCGAGCATATTAAAATTTGTGCAAACCTTCAAGAACTATTAAAATATTTTATCTGAAACTGTTTTGATAACTGGAACCCTTAACACAAGGGCCAACAAAATTTGTTTAAGTAAACACTTGTGGTGGTAAATGAGGTGAAATTTTGAATATTTTTGAGCTGTAGGCCGAGCAGAAAGGGATTTGTTATTTCTTTTTGATAAGGGTGGTTGAATCATAACCTCGTGGATAAGGTTAAATTAAATGTTTGCAACATAACAGTAATTATAAAAAAGATTAAAAATTCCCAACTTTACTTAGACCAGCTTCTAAACAGAAAAATAACGTAAAAATCAGACATTCAAATTATTTCAAAGTATGACATTATCCGTTTATATAAATTCCACTGAAAAATATCCTACATACCAATGGTACATCCTATAGTACCAGGTGATTATTGTACTAACACTAAGTATCTTTCACCTGAACTAAGTACTTTAAAATGGCACACAATATAAAGGCATCAATTTCTTTTAATTCGTAATTTTTTTATTTAATTTAAATTTTGCGATTTCAGTGATTACCCTTTTAATTTGTGATCATATTAGTGGACTTAGTAAATGGAATTTATTTACTTTGATATAATCAACATAGACAATACTGCACAGTTTTTACGTAACTTTATTTAACAATTAAAATTAAATAATAATATGTGTATTTACTGAGGAGAATGGTACGACCCGTATATGTTTGTCTACAACAATAGATGAAACATAAACACGCCATTAACTTTTGAAGTGAAAACTTCTTTAAACGCACCAAAACCTTTTTGGACCAGGTAAAATATACGAACTTATATGGGACAAGATAAATTTAATGATCAAATTTAGGATTAAACTAATATAAAAACGATTTATATTCATAACAGTTTTCACTTCTGTCGGCAGTCTCAAGACTGCTTTCTTTTTATCTGCATACGTTTTATTTTTTCAGTTTTAAAATTACTTCTATCGTGTTCTTACAAAGAAAGCGTCATGTCTTTAAATATTAATATGAAACAAAACGTTCTCAACTTTAACCTTTAACAAAAAGCTTCATGTCAACAGACTGTTGCCTTATTAATTTGTATACTGTTAAAGGAACAACGTTTTACAAGTATTAAATTATTTAACAAACACAAGGTTATTTTCATTAAAGAATCCATCAACAGAGGTATTTACACCTATTTTATTCGATTCGCTCGGCTGAACTCTTTAATACCAACATGTAAAGTTAAACACAAAAAGGTCTGACACTAAATAGCAATATTTGTGTGTTAGATGAACAAGCTTATTCAAACCATAATAAAAATATTACAAATTAGTTTGTTTTTTGTTTCCGCATAAACCAAATGAGATATAAAATGTAAATCTTCTACAAAATGAAATAAAAAGTCAGGTATTGATCAAACCAATACTAACCCTGTAAAAGTTGTATCTCTTATTATTTCTTATATTTTGGCTTGTATCTTTGCAATATAAGTATGAAGACGGAATTTACCGAATGGATTCAAGACTGCTATTGGTGTACCTATACATAAGAAGGGCTTATGGCATGGCAAGATATATCTAATTATAGACCTATAATTCTAATTTTTTATAATTACCTTATGAAAGATAGTGGTAACTATGAGATACGAATAACTCCATAGAGTGTAGGTTTTGGTTGGTTTTCACTGATATTCACAATAATTTAAATGCTATA
>JAGFPH010001775.1:233415-243576 GCA_018207615.1 Philaenus spumarius | reverse complement strand
TTTTTTGTGATCACTATACTTTCTCTATACTATAGTATAGTGAGAAACTAAAATGTGTAAAAGCTATGTAAAAGAATAATTTTGATCAATTATTAATAATGTACAAAGTAGGCTAATTAAATCTAGAAGAAATCAGTTTTAAAGCCTTTCGTTATTTGTGTACAATACGGACACCTTTTTTTAGACTTTTGGATATCTGCCAAAGACACAGTTTGAGTTTAAATTATTTCTTTCCTTATTTTAAATAAAAGACTAATTGTATTATATACACCTTCTAAACTACATTGTCAACTTAAAACTAACAAAACCTTAACCTAAACTAACTTATATTTTCCAGTTTGTAAACATACATATGTTGGTATTATTCTTTCCTAAAGAGAAAAAAGAAAGTTAAAGGGTATGGAATACACATAAGCAGCCCCTAGGTATTTTTCATGTGTAAGCAAACCTCTTTTCGACCCCCCCCCCTCCTACACGCTCATAACTCATCTAACCAATCGGAGCATTTTTATCAAATTATAATTTTGACAAAATTTGAAAGGTAGAAGGTAACTTATTACAACACACAAAACCTTAAAAACAATAATTATAATTACATTACAATTTACAGGTTATGATAATGATTTTCAACTGCAATAAAATTACAAAAATCGTGTGTGTAGAATCAAACTAAGAATTTTAATTGGCAAAACTGCAACCGACGAAAAGATAACTCTTTTAAGCCAAATAGTTTGTGTTGTTGGTTCTGTTTTCTCTTGTCGTAAACTATATTCACAAAGTTTATAGCGGATGCCCATGTTGCGGGGCGTCACCCGTGGCCGCGTGTTCGCTTATACCTCGGACCGGCTCTGGCAATACAATTTCAGCAAATAAACTTCTACCTTTTTAGAAAATGCAATATTTTTATTGATTCCTGTTCGATGTGGGAAAAGAGGGGACATTATAAAAAGTTGTATTAAAATACAAAAGATAATTTTTACAAATGTTTTTTGGTGATAAAACTCTTTCTACACCCGATTCACTTTTGGTCAGATTTATCTTTATATTTTACTCTACTCTTTTGATGAATTCACTGGTTTGGTCCGACATAAGATATGAGATTGGAAAAGGATTTTTAAACAATATTTATGACTTTGAATACCTACCAATCATTTTTAAAGACAAAAGTACTAAATTCCCTTCTAAATCAATTTTATTACATCTTTCTTTTAGTTTAAAAAAATTAATTTTGATATATTAACTTTTTGACTAGCAAATTATTAAACAGGTGGTGGCAACTACTAACGTCTTTTCTTTAAACAAACTAGTAAATCATGAAGGCGTACGAAAATATAATCAGCGTAACTTAGGCTTATCACTATTTTTATGTTAGGCCGATATCGATGTATTTTTCTTTTACAAAATAAAATTTATAAAAAACTGAAACTTTCTGTTAAGTCTATGGAGGGATAGAAAAGTGGGAGACATGGGCAGAATGAAAAGTAAGGGTAAACAGCAATGCCGCAACCTGTTGGTAAAATCCTTGATTGCCAGTAAAGAAAACAATACCGGTGTTAAAACATTATTTAAAATACAACGTTGAAGGTCCACAGAAAAAATATAATTTAGATAGGTGTTGTAAAATTCGGGAAATTAAATATCTCTTATTTCAGGAATTACTGTAATAACTCGTAAAACAAGGACATTTTGTCAGGACTCCCATAACGTAAATTTCGGGAAATGTCATGTAATGAACAATTCTTTTGTTTTAAAATGATTACATTATTTCAAATTGTAAAATACTTCATGAAAGTCTAGGCCTAACTCAATAATAAATAATTGTTTATTGCTGTACTGTACTGTACTTATAGATCAAAAATATTATTCTTACTATCAGTAATATTAATTCATGTCATATTGGGAAAGTTGATCGTTTGGACCTCATGTGTCGTTTAAGTAGGCTACTCTAAAGGAGTGGTTTCAACCTATGGGGGAGTGATGAACAGTGTCAACCCGCTCATTCATTAAATTATGTTTTTGTACGGTATCAAAATGTTTTCTTATTTACTTAATGTAAAAAGTGTACGTTTTGTCTAATCAAAATAATATACATAAATATTTTGAAGAAATAATCATTATTTTGTGTATTACGTCGGTTATTGAAGTTAATTTTTCAAAAATAATATGGATGTGGTAAGTGCTTTTAGTTATTCAAAAGGGGCACACATCCTAAAAGGTTGAGGGCCACTGTTATAAAGTATCATTAAATACTTATTTTTAGGGGCGTAACAAACTTTGGCACCCCAAAATTTGTAGTAAAATATTGTTTGTCTTCTGATTGTTGGAAAATACTTTTTATTGGGTTGACTTGCTTTTATAACTATGCCGAATTTTACTGTGGTAGGCTTCTTTTTTTTTATCTGCGACAAACGACTGATCCAGTAAAATTTACAACAAGCCTCTTCTAAATATTGTGGCAGAGGTGACAAACTATGTGTAAGAATAAGGCCTAGAACGTGATCTCAATGTTAAATTCTATTACTAAAATCAAGACCTTAAATCAATCCAGTCAACAAATATAATTCTACACCTTAAACATAAATTTACCTGAAGGCATGTTCAATATATAAGAATTAGTATTTCATGAAGTTTTTTTACAACATGGTAAAAACTCCGCTATTAGTTCCCATCCGTTTAACGGAACGATTTTGCGTCACTTTTGTAAATTTATCATAAAACAAACTTAATCCCTTCACAGTAGACTGTAAACAATGTATAGGCCTAAATATTAATGAAAAATATTGGTATAATTTCAAGACAATAATAACACCTGAATACATTTTTATCTTACACCCTTAACATTATACAGTTGTTGATTAATAAGTACAAGCTTCTTCCAAATTCATAAAGCTATACCCTGTAGGAAATAATAATAGGCCTAATACCAAATGAATCACAAAATTTGTATATTTATAGTTTTGTAGTTAATAATAATGTGCTGTAGGCTCTAGATTATATTTATTTAAGACGTTTAGAAATCGAATTGAACATTACAAAAATGTTTTAGTATGCATTGGCGGCTACTTTCGTAACCTTGCTGCAATAGGGTGAGGAGGCGTGTTGTAAATTTTACCCCACGTATCGGGTATTTAAAATATCATCAACTTATTATATAGGCCTACATAAAATTAGTAGGGTATATTAAAAGTTAATAAAAATACAAAAACACATTTTAAAAATAAAAATAAAGCCTCTAAACATTTCATTTTGAACTCAAAATTCAATCAGTTAAAAGATACAAAGTGCTTAAGAAGGTTGTTAGCATAACTTTATTTCTAAAAAAGGTGGTTATCTGCAAAGGAATTAGCAGGGTGGTATTTTGTAAAGTTGCTTCTAGGCCTATTATAAAGCATAAAATGTTAATTAGCCTAAAATTTGTCAAGCTTAAACTTTTTAAAATGTTCCCTCAAAGCAAAGCTAGGTCATAGTGAGACTATTTCATCGTTGAGAATGGACTAATTTAACAATATCTTTCAACGTACAGACCAGGTTAGGTTAGGGCAAGAATAGGCTAGAACAAACAAACAAGTTGTTAGTTTAGATCATTATAAAAATATCCTAGGTCTTATTATGCACTTCCTTCTAGGCCTACCAATGAGATATATACTTTTTTCAATTGACTTCCTAGATTGATCTGTTGACTCTTAGCTCAATAGTTGTCACATGCCAACTAAGCCTAGGCCTATGAAAGGACTATGCCTAATAGGGATTGTAAAACTGGTGAGGGCTGTTTTCTTAAAACAGGAAATTATGTAAAAATAGAAGATAAAATAAACTAACTCAATAGTACTTACTAATTAATTCACTAACAGGTAGACATCAACATGAAAAACTAACCAAACATCTGTTCAGATGACCCACATAACCTCACAACTGTAGAAAGTGAACTACGTTTTTTGAATTAAAAGTAACTTGGAGAAATTAGAAAGCGTTAAAGTTGGACTGCGATTTGTAAATTAATACATATTTATAACTCCACTACGACGGAAAACTACTATTGCATCAGAATTTTGTGAAAATTGAGTTGGAATTAAATAATTAGTGTTGAATATAGAAATAATTATTGAACTTGATCATGATCATTGATCCACTGACATCACGGTTACTGAAGAACTACTTACTTTGTGTAACAGCAAAGATATTAGTTGATACATATGATTTTCGTATTAATAGAATAACGTAGGCCTATTATGTAAATGTTCCTAATGATTCATCTGACTAAACGAAGAAGAGAATAAAATTAATAAAAGAAAAAGAATTTAGCTCTGATGTGAAAAGGTAAAGATCAACAAATAATGTACGGTCAAGTTACAACTCGAATATCGGGCTGCAAGCAGGAATAACAGAATTTACTTATTTTATACAAGTTTTGAATTTATGTATACTTTTTTATAAAAGATGGAATTTACTTATGGTACTATATAAGAGTGTAAGTACCAACATGACTTTAAATACCAAAGTCATTCAGTAATGGAATTGTTCGGCTACTCTCGTGAACAGTCGGAAGTGTTCGGTAACTCGATCGTGAACGTGTAACATAACGTGACGTGACACGTGAGGAGAGGTGGGGTGATATTCACATTCACTACGTTTCAGCAATCGCAATATTCATAGTTAGATAGGCATATTTGTTAAAATTAAGTTTAAAAAAAAACTTTCTGATAAGCTACATAAACAAGTTTATGACAAAACACACATTTAAAAGGTTACCTACTGAACTGTACAATTATTTTAAGATAATAAAAGTGCACTTTTTCTGTGGGACAGGGTGCGACCTACACTTTTACATTTAAACGCATTCGTTGCTCATCAGTAAAAATAAATAGGGCAATAAAATTAGGGAATTCGGATGTTTCTAAAAATGTACACTCAAGATTTTTTGAAAAAATGGTATGTTCGACACACCATAGGTTATAGGGTACTAGGTTTCTTGGCAAAAAAAGGAAAATTTGCATTTTGTCCTTGCTCGTTTCTCATAAAAATACAAAATCAAAGTTAGAAAAATCCCCATTACCGAATAGATTTATGTATACACAAACAATAGCAGAGGAAATGTAGTTGAAAAAAGATCTTTGTCTGCTTACCCCTTTTCTCTCATCTGTAATTTCACAGCTCTTTTTTTCAATTCGGCAAAATTTATAAATTTTTTGTTTTAAATTTGATGCATCGAATTTCATGTTTTACAAGAGTTTTAGACATGTCAATTAAGAATTTTGGGTCAAAAGTAAAAAAAATAAGGATGATTTTGTAAAAATGTTTTTTACATTTCTAACCGTTTCTGTTGTGAATATCATTAGTTTCCACGTCTAAAATACAATTAACACGTATGCCATCAACAGTTTGAACACTTATTAACCCGAAACAACCATACTACTTCAAAACATTGTAATAATGTTTAATCTATTATGATTTTCAAATGGAAATGTTGAAAATATCATGTCCATTGGTTACACCACCCCTATCTTCAACAATTTTCAACATATTGACCTCAAATTTGGATATTTTTGTTGTTTACCACAAGTTTTAAGAAACTTGAACAACAAATCTGATGGCAAAATTTATGTGTGTTCTCAGAAGGGTAAAATTTCAAGTTAGAAGTTCTCACACGTTTAAGGGTCTGCTCCAGTAAAAGAAAAAGCAACCGGTGACTCCAGCGCTTCACGCTATAGCAGTATCTAAACAGTACAATTTCTTGCAGTTAAGCGCTTTGACATTGCCTCATTTAAAACCATTTAATAAATCCATCTTCTGTAATTGAGTGCTGAAAAAAACGAGAATATTCTTAATAAAATTGTGGATACAGCTTGCGATTCACTTTTAATTATTACTTTTTTACTGTGTAAGGAAAAATGTTCAAACTTGGCCGGTAGTCAAAAAGTGTCAATTACGTGACAAATGAACGGAATTTAAAAAAATGTGGAACGCAAAATGGATGCGAATTGTGACTGTGGTTGAAATGAGACCTTGCAAACAATTTTATGATAAAAAATAAATGGTTTTAAATTTAACATTGCTCATATTGGATAAAAATCTAAGATGGCCACCACTACAGCAGACCCTTAAGTCATTTGCAGGGAGTATTGATGGGGGTTTTCGTGAGTTATTTGACAAAAAACAAATAATCTGGGTAAAATGTTGGAGATAAAAAAAAAGGTAATTTGAGATCTAAAAAAGAATTATTGTAATTTAAGTTGGCAATGAAAAGATCTAAAAAAATAGATTTACAATTGTTTGATTTATCTATAACAGTATACTCGCTATACAAAGGTACCTCAACTCAAGCAAGGCTGTTCTAGGGGACACACTTGGAAATTCAATCACTATCCATCAGCCCTATTGATGAAACATGTTACTCACTGAATCCTATTTAAAAATGTTTATATAGTCTAAACCTGGGGTTCTCAACCTTGGGGGGCGTAGAACAATTTAAATGGAGGCGAGAGTGTATTAAAAAAATAAAATATTCAAAATATTGTCAAAGATTAATACTCTCTCATTAATGTTGTGATGGATCTAGACTTTGTTAAGGCGGCTATAAGAGTATGGAATACACACGCAAGAGGTGGGGTAAGGGGGGATTGAGGAAAAACAGCATGACTTTAAGTGTTAAAAATTTACTCTCAAAACTCATGTACTCGGCCTATAACTTTGTGTTTTAGTACCGTACCTACCGATTTTTATGATTTTTGTTCAAAAACAAATTCGTGTACAATATTTAAATAGTAACAATTTATTTTTATAACAAAACTATTTCTTAAATATTAATGGAAATAACCAAATTAAAACAAGAAACGATTAAATGTCTAAAAACAAAAATTAAGGTTACATTATAGAGTAAATATATAGTGATACGTGCTGTATTAAAAATATTAGGCTTTTATAAGTGTTAGGCACTAGCATGTAAACTAAATTCCGTATTTTATGATTCTATTGTTTAATATTTTCAATATCAACTACAAATTCGTCTGTAATGTATAATTCATTTATTTAAGATTCATAGTTGGTATCCAAGTTAACGTGGTACAATAAAGGTTTATCTACTTTCTTTGTGTCCGTCACATGAGTTCCTTTTTTCCCTTTTAATGATGATTTACTCCGGAAAGGGAAAAAAGAAAGTCACATGACGGACACATAAGAAAGTAAATAAACCTCTTTTTTATCGTTTATTTAATTTTTCTATTGCTCGCTCCCCCTTGTTAAATCATTGCACATACCACTGAGAAGCCAAGTATAACACTGTAAAAGTTTAATCCATATTTTATTTAGTAGCAGTAGCAGTAATAATAAATTGACATACAAACACAAACTTTTATAATCACCTAAATACAAACTAGCCATACAAAGAGCTTACTTTCACTTTCAGAGAAACTTTTATTGAGTGAAACTTTAACAAACACATTAGACATTAGCAGAACTACACCAACACAAGATACAATTCCACAATGACTAGTTGATTTAGGCAAAGTATTGTTATTCAAATGGATTCATCTTTCAGGTTATGTTAATCAGTTTAAATTAATTTGAATTTAATTAAGTTTAATTGTCACAACATACTAACAAGAAAATGTTGATGAGTTTTTTTTTATTATTCTCAGTTAAAGAGGGGGGGGCTGTGGTAGAAGCATTTATTCTATTGATTGTGAGCTTTATATGTCAGATTTTACAAACTAACCGAAATAACTGTAATTTTTTTCAAAGATTGGGCATTTTCTTAACCCTAGAACTGGTGCATTGCAACAAAAATAGAGAAAACAAATTTTTAAGTTGTTTTATCTTTATTAAAAACTGCTTTTTTCTTTTATAAAATATAGATAGATATTTTTTAGATAGATATTTTTATTTTCCATGTGTAACATACATACATAACTTTATAACATTGTATTTACAGCAAACAAAAAACAAAACAAAACAACAAACTAATTATAATTCTTGTACATAACTTAACACATGGAAAATTAGGTAATCCTTAGGATAAGCCTGCTTAGGATTTACCATTTTTTTATCACTTGAGTTAGAAGAAAAAATGAAAGAATAAAACCTTTCTGAGGTGCCCTTTACACTTAGTACTTAAAAAGTCATTATTTTAATTTTTAAATATAAATTTTAATTTTAATTCTAAAGGGTGTAATCAATAATAACAAAAATACAAATAATAATAAGCCTCCTTGCTAAAAACAATATTAATAAATAACGCTAAACTTAATCTAAACTTAATCAATCCTATGATATACTTATAATTCTATTTACAATCTTCTTAAACAAAACACGTAATTTCCATACAAACAATATAACAGCCACTTTTATTTTAAAAGATACTCAATATCATTTATCCTAAACAGCCATTCTCTTACTGATTTTGAAAACTTAACAAATGTGCTGCACAACTGGATCTCCTTTGGTAAAATATTGAACAATTTAGCCCCTCTAAATAGAAAACAAATTTTGAATGAAGTTTTAGTTTTGTTTTAGGCAAAATATTAACAATCTTACGTTTAGAATATCTTTGGGGTTTGTAATCATTATTTATTTCACCACTTGCTTTAAAGAAATCTGAAAGTACCTTGTACACATACAAGTATCAAAGTGGAAGTACCTATACCAAATGATCCGAATAGTGGTAGCGAATGCTCCATTTTATTTTTAAATGCCATTACTCTTATAATATGTTTTTGACTTTTCACAAGAGGTTTGATAACCGCCTCATAAGTACCTCCCCAGCATAACAGGCCATACTGAATACGAGACTGAACAAGTGCAAAATAAATTTGAATTAGCAATTCAGTTGGGCACATTGAAAGGAGAAAGTAAAATTTTCTAATAATTGAGTGCATTGTTCTTTGCAAGTTATCAAGTTATCAATGTGACTCCTCCAAGTCAAATTTTGATCTACTACAATTCCTAAATTAATGTTTGACCGACTAAGAAGTCCACAGAACGTTAAAATTCCTATAAAAAATCTGAGATATTAGATTTTTCTAAAGACTTATCTTAAGGGTTTGTTATTATAGTAATTACGTTACGTACACAACAGTAACTAAACATTAAGATAACCTAGAAATCACTATGAAATAGGATTGGGCGCTAAATAAAAATAAAATAAAAATTGATTTTAAATAAATTAGTAAAAGTATAACAGAATTTGGTAGTTTGGAACTTTAGATTTACCACATTTTAATTTGCTTGGATAGACCAGTATTTATTTGAACTGCAATAGAACCTCAGTAGCAAGACTCTCAAGGAGATTTGGGAAACACTCTTGCTATTAAGGGTATCTTCTAGTTGAGGTTTGTGATATCAAGGTTACGTTGATTAAAAGCCATACTATCAAGGTCACTGTTTTTTCTGAAACCCCTTTATAGCAAGTGCATTTCGAATCAACCCTCACTTAGCAGGTTTTGTTATTATTGTACAGTATGTACTGCAATGTAACCGTTTCTGTGGAGGAGTTCTGACAGCTATAACCATCAACCTTAGTAGGGTCTATAAGAGTAAGCAAAATTATCATTAATGGACACCAGGTAGTAAAGAACTCTTTTTAGTTTTATCTTTTCACAATGTTTTGAAATGTTATAAAATACCAAAATAATGTTATACCTTCTAGGCATTAAAACTGAACATTATGGTTTTTACATTTTTGTATAGTGTGATAATTTTTGAAACAGTGAATGTACTTCACATTTAGTACACTCATAAGCAGTATCTTTTATTTTACGCTCACTTCGTGTTGTATTTGAGCACACAAAGCAGCGTTTTAGTTTTCTACGGCCATTTTCTCTTGCTGGTCGCGGAAAATGGCCGCCTAACAAGCGTAGCGGCTGCTGGGCTCCACCCACCGGAAGCGGGACAACTGTGGTCTCTTCTTTCAACGCAGCATGTATTTCCAATATTTGTCTAATGAGTTTTATTACTTAGAACGTTCCTCAGTCGAAATAGTTCGTACGAACACCATTAGAGAACAACTGTAATATTAATTATTAGAACAAGCCTGTTGGGAACAGTTAATAGTGTCATTACTCTTTTGGGATCAAAAGGCTATAACCATCAGTACTCTTTTGGGATCAAAGGGCTATAACCATCAGTACTCTTTTGGGATCAAAGGGCTATAACCGTCAGTACTCTTTT
>JAGFPH010001775.1:213165-226396 GCA_018207615.1 Philaenus spumarius | reverse complement strand
TTTTTTAGTTTTGGGAGGCAGAAATGTTGACAATTGAAATTATGTTAGTACAATGTAATGCAAATGTAATAAAATAATTTCTAAAAATCTCGTGAGTCGGTCAGGGATATGAATTGGAACAATGATTGGTTTTACAATACAAAATGGCGAATTGTGTTTATTTGCTCCAGTAGTTTGGTGCCTTGTACTCTTTACACAAATCCGTCTTTCTATCTGTAGGCTTACATTTCCTGGTAATAAACGATCTAATACTTGCAAATTATCGAATAAAACTTGGAACTAACGAAGCCAATTATATAACCCCCTTTACCCTTACCAACTGTTGCGGAGAGAAATAATTCCGCTTTGAATTTAAATCCATATTATACAGGGTGTGATCGAATACAGACGATACAAAACTATTAGAATACGACGCTATCTCAATATGTTCAAGCCGATTTCGGTAATTCTGCCCTAGGTTAAATTACTTGTGGGTTGTGTGTTTACTCGACCAATTCTATCATGGGGTTGTTCCGCTGACGTGAGTTATGTTTTAAGGGTTCAACCAACTATTTGGGAAATTCGTTTTGTCGCGTAGGCTGTCCGTACGGTAAAATCCCCCGCGTGAATTTAAACAGAGTACCGGTACTTTTTTATGGTATTTTAAAATTTGATCGCTTTTGTGTGAACTAAAGGGTCGTGTAAAACAAGAAGTATATGTGTGCGGTCGTAGGAACGAAGTTCATCACGCCTCTTCTTCAATTCAGGCAACATACACGCATAATTTTAATCTTTCAATTGCCGTTTGTTATTAAATTGTTTTTATACAAATATTTACTGTTTCCATACGTTTAATCTATACCTACTAGGCTAATATTATAAAAAGGTAAAGTTTGTTTTTTGTTTGTTTGTTTGTATTTAGGGGATAATCTCTGGCACTAATGAACCGATTGAGAAAATAGTTTTACCAATAAAAAGCTACACTTTCCCTGAGTAACATAGGCTATAATTCATTTCGATAAAAACCTTTATTTATTTCAATATTTGTAAATTTAATCGGAAAACATTCTTAGGTTAGGCCTAGAAATGATAAACCAACACATGAATTTACATTTATTACCATTGCAACCAATTGAATAAAATAACAGATAATATAGCTGTTTGCTCCAATATTTCCATTAACAGCTGATTTCGAAATTTGAAGCAATTATTTTTGTATTTCTAGCTTTTAGGTTAGGGGTTTAAAGTGTAGACCTGAGCCTTGCTGGTTCTTTTAACCATTATAACTGCTGTTATAAAATGTAAGAAATAATTTGATTTGAACATTTAATATTATTTGTCTTAGTTTTGAGGTTATTATTAATCCTACACCTTTATTATAAATAAAACATAATATATATTTTTAGAAGGTTCCATTTGGGGTTGGCGTGCGGAGCACGCAGGGGTCTCACCTAGTGTTATTATAATAATGGTGTAGAAGTTAATTGTAACATCAAAGCTAAGATGGTAAACACAGTTAAATGTCCATTAATTGTAAATGCATTCAATAAAAATAAAATATTGGTTCATCCGTCTAGGCCTAACCTAAAATTATTGTGTGTGTGTTTAATTTATGCTGTCTTAACGGCAACATACATACATTAATTTTAGGTTAGGCCGAGAAAGTAATTTTAAGTCTAGGCCTAACCTAAAATTATTGTATGTATGTTGCCGTTAAGGCAGGTACAATAAACTAAATATACACACAATAATTTAGGTTAGGCCTAGACTAATGAACCAACATTTTATGTTTGTTGGATGTATTTCAGTGCTCGACGATAATATCAGAACTACGTTCCGGACGGAACCGATCGTCTCTTAATTTAAATTGATGAACCAAAACACATGTTTCTTGAACCTATTTACATTCATTGCCATAACAACCAATTTGGTAACGCTTTTTTCGTTACTCGTATTTCATATTTGTCATTGCCACAGCAACCAATTAATAACACTTATTTTCGTTACACATTACATTTTCTATTTTTGTTAACTCCTACCGCGTTAAGGAACTTCGTTCTAAAAGAAAATGAGCATAATAATCCCCTATATGAATTTTTTTAGATGAAACACCAAAAATGTGTCATTCTTTAAACGTGCTTCCTATTGTTGGATATTTTGGCCAAGAAACTAGTCCGAGCGATTTAGAAAACCGACGTCTTTATCACATTCGGACCAAATCTTGGTAGTTGTCCGTAGTATAAATTTGTTTTAGTTTTAGCCAATAACTCGGTTATTTTTTAAGTTACACAAATAATTAAAAAAAAAACTGTCATGTTTGTCGCTAAATTTTTTTTGTTTCTTGAAATGTTTTGTAAATTTAGCGGTTTTTGAGGTATTTTATATTAAAAATTTAACCGGCCGCCATTTTGAAAATATACGAAAAGTTTTAATTTTTTGTACATGGGTAAATGAAGTATCCAAAATTTGCGTTCAATATATTTAATACATCCAAAGATGTGAAGTATTTTGAAAAAAAAAGAAAAAAGGCGGATAACTGGAAAACGAAGCATTTCCGAACATATGTTTGTATGTATTTGTTTCTTTATTTTCACTGGTAGAACACGTCCTGAAAGTTTTCCAGTGAATCATCATGTATGTACATTTTTTAACGACACCCTAAAACGTGCTCACCTACTAGTACAACGTTTTCGTGTATTTTATTATGTATAACGTCAACGGTATCAAATGACGAGAAATTACTGACTCTATTTTGTAAATTGAATTTAAATCAACTTGACGGTCAAGTGTATAAGATAAAGTCCCGTAGGGTTAGTATTGACATAGTTAATGAGCCAACACATCAAGATGTTTTCGTACACTGCCTGATCTATATGTCAATGTTTAGTCCACACCGAACCCCAAGGCTAGAGATTGTAATGTCAAGGTCAGCTGGTCCAACAGCTGATTTTAGAGCGGGGAACGAATCTGCCAAAAGCTGGGTTTGTAACGCCAGCTGTTTTATTTTATGCGGAGTTTACGGAAAGCGAAACATGTAAAGACAATGTAGTCCGTGTAGTCCAATGTATAGATGATAAAAGGTTGTATTTATATACAGTTTATAACCTCAAAGCAAATCTTATAACGTATTATAGCATACGTTCTATAACTCATATTTAAAAAAAAATCTACTTCACAAGAAATTATAATGATTGATGTTGTTAACATAACCCCAAACTATAATCTACGCTGGGTTTTGTTTAAATATTACAGATGATGGGTGAAATCAGCTGTTATATTATAAGTTACTCACGTACGGACGTACACTCGCTTTTATAGGAGTTGATAAAACGCTTGGTAGGAGTTTACTGGTGAAAATAAGTAAACAAAACGTTTACAATATTTTGAAAATTTCCACTTTAGCGGCGGTCAATTAAATTCATTAGTTAGTGGAGGCTATTAGTTTCAGTGACAATACAACAATATTTATAAAAATAATGAATGCTTTATGTTAAAAAAAATACAATTTAAAAATGAATATTGCTTATTGTAATTGTAATTTATTTATTTAAAAAAACACACACGTTTTGAAAGATATAAAGAAGCAATACGACTATCTGTGTTAAAACAATAATTAGGGATGGTGCTGGCATTTAAAGTAATTATTGTTATTTCAATTTATGCATTTAAAAAAAATATGGTATACTTTTGATTGATTTTTTTTTTTTATTGTTCCTGCTTTACAAAATTACAATTTAATTCTAACAAATAAACATAATATTTTTAAAAACTAAACGAAAACAACCTGATCACAAAATACTACAGAAATCCCGAGCTAATAAAACCTTAGTGGGGTGGTTTTAAAACATGTGTTTATACATCAGGTTAAGTGAGCTGCAGCCAATAAATACACACTACTATGTACATTTAAATCTACAGCACAAATTGACTTATAATCATAGTTACATACATGCATACAACACAGATCCATTATAAGTGTTTTACAAAAGCAAACATTGTTTTTTAAAAGAATACAAATGTTTCTCGATATATTATGTTCGCCAAAGATATACTCCCCCATACACAGGCACTCAGACTTATATAATACAAGACCTGAATATAACACCAAAACTAATTACTGTACTTTAAAATAAGAATGCACATCTTCATGTTCGAGCGGAATCTTACGTAGAAAATTGGAGAATTTATGCTCGATCGACTTTCATGCTGGATATATGCTTAAGATTTCATATATATAGTGAAATTTGGTTTAGGTATAAAAACGTTTATTCAAACGTATAATCTCTATGAAATAAAATAGTTAATTTTATATTCAAATTTTGTGTATTATTTTTATAAGTTTTATAATTAATAAAATAACTAAACTATATACTATTACCTGAAAATTTTGTTAAATCTACTCGTGTATGCAAAAATTACACCAACCTCGTTTTTAAGTTTTCGGGTAGGCCGACAAAAATACATTTGTACGGTTGTGAAAATTTGTTCAGCCATTTAAATAGGGTGTAATTAGGTGTTTGTGGTGATTTTAAGTGTTCAATAATCAGCTGTTTAATGTAACACCCAAGCATGTATTAACATTGACAGCTGATTTCATACTTTGTATTAGGCCTACTGTTTTTGTAGGTCAGTTTCTGTTTAGGAAAATTCTTTATAGCGGCTTGTTCTAAATCTGAATCAGTTGATTTAAAGAACTTTTGAGGTTAGTTTAATGAAGTATTCTCTATGAAATAAAATAGTTAATTATATATTCAATAGTTGTGTATTATTTTTATAAGTTTTATAATTAATAAAATAACTAAACTATACGATCGCCTGAAAATTTTGTTTATCTCTACTCGCTTTCTCGAAAATTACACTAATCTCGTTTTAAGTTTACGGGTACAAGAAATTAACTGTGCAAATTTGGGAAGCCACAAATCCTATAATCAGGTGTTTGAGGTGATTTTAAGTGTTCAGTAATCAGCTGTTTATTGTAACAACTGACAGCTGATTTCATACTTTGTATTAGATCTACTGTTTTGTAGGTTAGTTTCTGTTCTAATCTCAATCAGTTGATTTAAAGAACTATGGGGTTAAGTTTAATGAAGAAGGCCTACATACAGAGAACAAGTCACGGTTGTATTGTTTTTCAGCTTAAAGTAAAAATGAACTTTTGGTGTGGTAAACTAACATACACTTTTATTTGAAATCTGTTACATTTTCTAATAGAAGCAATCATTTATTATTGTACTTTTTTTAACGTTTAGTAGTGTTGCTAAAATAACTGAATATCTATAATCAAATTAATAAATTACAAAGCTAAGCTCAATCATTCAGGTACTACATTTTGTGAACAATAAAATAATGTAGAATAAAATCTCAAATATTTTCTAAATTGTGATATTTTCGCTAAATAAATACAATGTATAATAATTAAATAATACCATACTCACATTTAAATGATTAGAAGACGTATTAGCCGCACACACACTCACGCAAGCAGTATACTGTAGTAATGATGGTGTGTGACTTTAGTTATAAGGTATTTATACGGTAGGAACGTTCTAATGTGTTGTGTGTGGAGGGGATAGTCCGAAGACATCGTGTCCTCTTGTTTCCGATAGCTTCTGATAAGTACGGTTTACCATAGAGGGCACGTTTCAGCCATTTAGTTAATTATCTGGTTTAGCTAATTTTATTGATTGTGAGCAAATATTTGTAAAAATAAAAATATACGTTTTACGTGTCCGTATTTATGTTTACAATCTTGTTAGAAGTTAGTTTGAACTCGTGGTATAACTTCGCAATTTACAAATATGTAAGATGGCCGCCGGTGGTACAGCTGTTATAACCTAAAAATTGAGAAACGGTCAGTGCGATAATATTGGTACAAGAAGATTGTGTTTATCACCTGTTGAAAAGGGCTGAATAGCTGATATTATAACCTTCAAATTTACAAATTCAAGATGGCCGCGTATGTGCAGCTGTTATAACCTAAAAATTGTGATACGTTTAGTGTAGTAATGTGTTTATTTCCGTTTTACAAATCGTATAAATCACGCGTGCAAACAGCTGGTGTAACCTTTGAAGTTTACAATGACATAACCTAAAAATAGCAAAACTGTTAGTGCTGTAAAAAGACTGTTGTGTACGCAGGTCTGTATGTTAAAAAAATATTGTTTACATAGTCTAGAGAAAAATAACTTAATCATATATTTATTTATTGTATTGTTACTGTGTTTTGTTAAATTTCGGAAATTGTGTGGCGTCGAATATAAAAGGGTTTTATCGTACAAAATTGTAGGTGTTATTTTTTGTTGTTTTGTGAGTGATTACCCGTTTAAAACTCATACAAAATGGTTGCGCTCGTGTTGACAGCTGGTTTAATCTTAAAATGTGCAATGATAAGATGGCCGTCTATGTAACAGCTGTTTAACGTAAAAAACGAAACAAAATTATAAGGTGCGGCAATTTACATGTATAATTTGTGAACTGGCAAGTAGAGGGTCATTCCGTATCAAATCACGCAATGAAAAATAAATTTTGAACTTCCATGAACTTATACCAACTATATACATTTCAAATTTGTTTTCGTATTTTTTAATTGATCAGTTTTTTATATATATATTTTTTTTAAATTTCGAAATATCCGAAATTCACGATATTTTGGATTAAATTTTTTTTGTAGATTTACAAACGATATGGCTAGAGGAGGGATATCTCATTTTAAAGCTTATTCTATGAGCTTTCTTTTGATATTTAACATGATAACCTCAAAATAAAAAATGTTTACTTTATTTGAAAATTTTAAAAATCTCAAAAACACCATCTTTGATGAAATAAACGGTACCAGGAACTGGCACATACTTTCTCACAAACATATTTAAATTATTAAACAGATTCACTGTGACTTCATAATTGTATGAGGGGTAGGAGATGTGATATTAAAGTAGGAGATTAACTAATAAATATTATTATTATTATCATCTACAGAGAAAACTATTCGATCGATTTCGAAAAAATTTGCATCAAACACGTCAGTTAGGCCTGTATAGATGCACGAAAAAGGGTTTTGAAAAATAACCCCCTTTTCGGCCAAAAAACCCGCAAAAATCAGTTATTATTATTATTATTATTAGTTAAACGAGCATTTTTAGAAAGATGCGGTTTTTTGCATATGGTATTGGTACATTAAGAGCTACAAATAAGCCAAGTTTTATCAAAATCGTTAAAGCCGTTTTTTTATAAAAAAATAATATCTGATTTTTGGAAGGTTTTTGGCCAAAAAGTGGGTTGTTTTTCAAAACCTTTTTTCGTGCATCTATACAGGCCTAATTGACATGTTTGGTGCAAATTTGTTCGAAATCGATTGAATAGTTTTCTCTCTAGGTTTGTATTCGTACATAGTCATACAGACAGACATACATGCAGATAGACATTTTGTAAGAAACACTTTTTTGAACTCAGGGGGTCCCAAAACGGATATTTTCACAAAAATCTCAACATCGATTTTTTTTGCGATCACTATACTTTCTCTATACTATAGTATAGTGAGAAAGTAAGAATGTTTACTTGATTTGAAAATCTCAAAAACATCATCTTTGATGAAAAAAGTAAATGTTATTCCGACATATATTGGTTAGTTGATTAGATTCAGATGGGATAATGCGAGTAAATAAATCTAGATGTTAAGTAGGTGCTATAATCCATCAGGAAGCTGATATTACATTTCCAATATCTTTTAAGAAAATATTTTTAGCGAATTCCCATAGATAGAAAGATGGACTATCGGAAATGGTCAATGAGCAGTGATCATGGTACCTAGAACACGCCATTAAAAATTATAAATTTATTTGTTTGCAGTCTAACGATCGCATTTTACGTCCGATTTAAAAAATTCAACAACCGGAAGCACATTTTTTGACAGAAAGTTATTTTGTTTTAGATTTTGCATGCAAGAATAAAACTTTTTGCGGGAATTTCAAGGCCGTAGCGGGGGGGGTTCTGACCCCCCCCGAAATCCTGAAATTTAGTAGTAAAAATTAATACTAGGTTTAAAAAGTGCAAATTAAATTATAAAATAGACAATGCAACAGAGGATCCAACAACATATTTTACATCATTGTGCATTGCATGCATACTGATATTTAGATTTACTTGATTAAACTACAACGTACAATACACATGGATGAAGTAGGTTACAGCCTTACTCTCTTGTGAGCTTGGTCTTATTTAAAATAAGAATACTATGAAGGTTCAACAAAAATACTTTACTCTAACAAAACACGCAATACATTGTGTATTTAAAATACTCCCAATACGGGGGTTGGCGTGCGAAGCACGCAATGCATTGTGCATTGAAAATATTCAAAAATCGGGGGTTGGCATGCGAAGCACGTAATGCATTGTGTATTGAAAATTTTTCCAATACTGGGGTTAACGTGCGAAGCACGCAATGCATTGTGTGTTGAAGATTCTTCCAATACGAGGGTTGGCGTGCGACGCATGCATTGCATCGTGTATTGAAAATAGTCCCAATACAAGGGTTGGCGTGCGAAGCACGCAATGCTCTGTGTATAGAAAATTCTCCCAATATTGGGGTTGGCGTGCGAAGCACGCAATGCATTGTGTATTGAAGATTCTCCCAATATGGGGGTTGGCGTGCGAAGCACGCAATGCATCGTGTATTGAAAATCCTCCCAATATGGGGTTGGCGTGCAATGCACTGTGCGTCGGCCGCTTCTCATAGTGTTCAGTGTCAAGCTCACATGTGCGACCTTAGCAGTGAAGGTGTTAAAGGGTTAAAATTCAAATCCCCGGTCCTGACCCCCTCCCCCAAAAGTATTCCTGGCTACGGTCTTGGGGGATTTATCTAAAAACAATTGGAGTTGATTATTTTGCCTATTTTATTTTTTTGCACGACCTTTTGGGCCATCTGGTTCCTCCAAAATTGATCAAGATGTAAAATACCATAAATCTACGTGGGTTCAGCTTCTGACCGAGGCCGCAATGGAATTAAAGGTGTATTATTTTAGGGTAGTTGAAATAATGTTTACGGCAAAACACTTTCGGCACTGATAAACAGCGTACTGTGAAATTTTCTGTGAAATCGGTCGAGTAGTTTTTGAGCATATATAGGACAAATAAAGAAACGATAATTTTTTATAGATAAAGGTATTATCTTGGACTAATAAATGCCACTAGTTTACTAAAAATAAAATTTTAAATTTGTGTGTAGAGTTTGCGCGGAGCGGGCCTCTTGTTTCTATCAAACGAGGCATCGACGGATTTCCAAGAAGAACCCTGCCGTCGGTAATTCCTTGAGGTTATCAGCGATGAACCTCGTTCGGCATAAGTTGTACCCTTGAAAACAAGTAAATTGTGAATTAATTACTGAATTACCAGGAACTGAAGTCATCAGCTGTCGCTAACTAGTTAGTTGGTAGTTGTAGACTATAATATAACAGGTGATTTGGAAAACATCCATTTAGGCCACGTGAATTCTCCGTTATACCGGGTGTCCCACCTAAAATATATGGGGAAGCTTCCTTTCTTTTCAATAAAGTTTAAAAATCCATTTTGTGAAATGGAAAAAATTGCCGCCATGTTTTAAAACATTCTGTATTTTATGGGGTTTTTAGGTGTAAAACAATATTTGAAAATAAATTTAAAATAAATTTTTAGCCGTTTAGGGATTACAAAAGTTCTTAAAATTTTACGTTTGGTAGGTCTATAAATTATTGATTTTCTTCTAAAATGTTACAATAGCTAACTTTTGAACTATAAATATGACAGAGTACTTTAAATGGGGAACCCTCCTTTCTTTTCAATGAAGTTTAAAAATCCATTTTGTGAAATGGAAAAAATTTGCGCCGTGTTTTAAAACATTCTGTATTTTATGGGGTTTTTAGGTGTAAAACTATATTTTAAGAATGTATTATACTTGGGTATTTTTGAAAAGTTTTTAGCCGTTTAGAAATTACAAAAGTTCTTAAAATTTTACGTTTGGATAGGCCTACAAATAATTGATGTCCTTCTAAAATGTTACAATAGCTAACTTTTGAAGTATAAATATGACAGAGTTCTTTAAATGGGGAACCCTCTTTCTTTGTGAAATGTAAAAAATTGCCGCCATGTTTTAAAACATTCTGTATTTTATGGGGTTTTTAGGTGTAAAACTATATTTTAAGAATGTTATATTCTTGGGTATTTTTGAAAAGTTTTTATCCGTTTAGACATTACAAAAGTTCTTAAAATTTTATGTTCGGTAGGTCTACAAATAATTATTTATTTCCTTCTAAAATGTTACAATAGCTAACTTTTGAACCGATGGGGGTACAAATAAGTTTGAATAGGGAACTCGGCTTATGTTTGTAAGCTCTAATGACATTATACAAATTGGGGTTATAAAATAAAAAAATTAAATCCCTATTTTTAATGAAATTTAGCACTTTTTTCAAAATTGATTTCCATGTCATTTTAGAGCTTACAAAAATAAGGGGAGCTCCCCATTAAAAGTTATTTTTATCTCGAAAATCTGTTTAAAAAGTTGGTAAACCAAAAGGTTTAAGAAAACACGCTTTTTGTGCTGTAACTCCTAAACTATGTAACCTACGGAATCGGCTCTGTAGCCATTTGAAAGATCTCGGCGAGTGGAATAGACGCTATCAGTCTAAGGTTATAAGCAGAAATAGTAGTCTAATGACGTCACAACTTTTCAACGAATGGACTTTTCCTATGTGGATTTCTCCTAAACCTTGACGAATAACGCTGCGTCTAATGGCAGCTTTATAGGTTCGTTAGTTCTCAGTTGATGGTGTTACAGACAGACATGGTTTTTATTATATTTATAACAGATATTGAGCTTGACTTGTGAGAAGATAGAATAAAACTTGAACACAGAATCTCACGACTAATACGTTTATTAACTCAAACGCGTTTCATCTATTAGTCGTCATCTTCAATGATGCAGGAGCTAAATCACAAGTCTAGTTACAGTCGGATTTATTGTAGCTCGTGTATCGTTGAAGACGGCCAATGTAGAAAGTAAAATACTGTTCGCTGGGAGAAAATAATAATTCGACCACGCAGCTGAATCGCTGACGTGAGTTGAGCAAATTTCCAAAATTAAGTTTATAGGCCTATGTTTTAGGGTTTCAACCAACAATTTGGGAAATACAGTAGGTCTATTCACGACGGTGCTGAATAGCTGCAAAATGGTTCGCACGCCATTCCGTATATTGGGAGTATCTTCAAGATACAATGCATTGCGTGCTTCGCACGCCTTTCGTAGATTAGGGATTATCTTCAATACACAAAGCATTGCGTGCTTCGCATGCCAACCCCACGGTAAAATCCACCACATTGCTTTGAACCTGATACTTCTATGGTATTTTACGTTTTGATCGATATGGGGGGTCGCAAGTGAGCTATAAGGTCGCGTAAAAAAACAAAATGTGCAGAATAACATCCTACATTTATATTTGTAGAAAAAACTGAAAAATAAATTCATTCTCGTAGAAAAAATCTAAAAAAATAGTTACTTCCGGTCAAAACACGTGCTTCCGGTTTGTGGATTTTTTGGCTAACGAACTCGTCCGAGCGACGTAGACAACCAACATGTGTACCAAATTTGTACCAAACCGGACTTAAAATGCGGGCCGTTAGAGTGCGAACACATATATACATATGCTTTTTAATGGCACCCCAAAACGTGTTCTGGGGACCATGATCGATGCTCATTTGCTACTCCCGACACTGCAATAGCTCATTTTTCCTATGGAAATTCGCTAGTAAGTAAAAAGGTAAATTTTAATTTATATTTGGTAGTGTTTACAACAAGAGTAAACAAATTGCGGAACCAACTCGCGGAACACTTGAAGGTGTAACAATGCTTGTGCATCATGTGTTTGCAACAGCTGACTTCACTGTTACTAAAACTTTCAGGACGTAAGCCCCTTCTCCGTTTATTTAAGATACGGCTTAACCGAGTGGAGATGTTTTCATTGATTTAGAAGCGGCCTACGCCTTGTGTCAATACATCACGCCGTTCGATAACACTTTATACATTGCCTAGGTTCTAAGTTGTGCAGTGGTTATGCCAACTACAGTTGTATCGCGTTCTCACTAATTTCCTTATCAACAAATCAAAACATCTCATTTCGGATATATTGGTCAAGACTAACATAATTTTAAACCCCTCTTTAAAAGTAAATATTTTTAAAACGTGTGTATATACTTATACTAGCTGGCCCGATCCGGCTTTGCACGGATAGACAAATCAAAGTTAAATGTATATTAACCAAAAATATATATCAATAAATATATTATACTATGTATTTCTTATAGGGATTTTTAGTAACTTTGACCTCACCAAACCCCCCCTTAAATTTAGAATTTTTTGAAACCCTTTCTTAGCGAGCACTGTTGGCCCTAGAGGAAGCTACATACTAAATTTCATTCCAACCCGTTCAGTAGTTTTAGATAAATCGTGATTTAGTAACTTTGATCCCCCAAACCCCCCCTAAAATTTTAGAATTTTTTGAAACCCTCTCTTAGCGAGCACATATGGCTCTAGAGAAAGCTACATACCAAATTTCGTTCTAATTAATTTGGTAGTTTTGGATAAAAAATCGTGATTTAGTAACTTTTACCCCCCCCCCAAACCCCCTCTAAGATTTCGAATTTTTTGAAACCCTTCTTAGTGAGCACCTAAGGACCTAGAGAAAGCTATACGTACCAAATTTCGTTCTAAACCGTTCAGTGGTTTTGAGATTTCGAGATGAATCAGTGAGTGAGTGGTATTTGGCTTTTATGTATATATATTTGGTTTTCCGTTTGGCTGTGGTCACTAAACTTAATTTGGGTGCTTACTATCATTTAACGAAATCAAAAATTTCATAATTCAGATTTCTTCGGAAAAAGATCAGTAGAGGTGCCACCAAGTGGATTTGAACCGGGTAGGCCTACTTTTATGGTAATTTTCGTTTTGATAGATTTTGGGCAAACCAAACCGGCTATAAGGTCGTTTAAAGATCAAAATGTGTGGAATAATCTGTTATATTTATTTTTCGAAACTTATCTTAGACCTATTGGAAGTTTAAATCTCTACAACTTTCATGTTTTAGACGCGATATATGGGGTAAGAAATGCAAATAACGTTTGATAGTTTTGCTTAACACGTTCACTGCTGAGGACGCACATGTGAGCTTGACACTGAACACTATGAGCACAGAGTAAGTAATACCCAGAGTGCTCGAAGGATAGGAAG
>JAGFPH010001775.1:190685-203070 GCA_018207615.1 Philaenus spumarius | reverse complement strand
CACATTAAAACTTCAAAATTCAAATTCAAACTGAATCAACTCATTAAATTGCTTTACATTCATTACTTATTTATGAAATACAACAATTGTATCCGCACTGAGATAACAATTAAAATCATTTACTTTACTTCTATGAACTCATTAACCACTTCAACTTTACTTTACATTGCATTACTTCACTTCACTTTGCACAAATTTTCTTTACTTTGCAAGAATTTACTTCATTATTCAAGAATTTACTTTACTTTACATAACTTTACTTTACCTTCTTTCTTCGATTCTTTATCAATTATTATACAAATTTACAACATATGTTATCAAAAATAGTCATTATAAATATATCTTAAATCTAACATGTCATTCATACATCATTCATTCTATTGTATAACTTGCCAACTTTTTATATAACCCCCTCAAAAACTCGGTTATCCTATTTTAAAATATTAAATCATTCAAATGAAAAATTCTAATAACTACGAAATTATCTTCTCTTTCTTGAATGTATAAGATGGTGGAGGATGTAAGATTGGATCTGACCGTAAGATCAGCAGTGAAAGACGGATATAATAGACATGTTTTTCAGGGATTGGACAACCCTTCTCCTGTCAATGGATCAGGAGAGGGAAAGATAAGGATATGAGGAAATGTAAATATTTTTTGAACACTGATTGTGTGGGAATGGAAAATGATATTGACAATTCTAAGTCCATCTAGACGAACTTTAAGATGAAACAAATGAGGAAAAGAATTTTTTCTTATGAAAAGACGGAGAAAGAACGGAGAAAGAGAAAAGATATCGAAGACTAAACGAGGTTGATCAATATTGGCAGACGTACACAACAAAGAAGAGACACTCTGTACCCCTAAAAACACCTACACTATTGCTCAACCTCTCAATAAGAAGGTTTTCACGGTTTACCCACAACCTATGAACTTTAAACAAGATTGACCAATAACAGTCTACCTGTACCATCGATCAACCTTTCAATAAGAAGGTTTTCACGGTTGACCCACAACCTATGAACTTTAAGTAAGATAAACTATAAACTAAGAACAACTTTGTGTATGTACACTACTAAACCTAACAATCATATGGATTGTGCACATGATGCGACACGTCATCTGGTCAACATCGAAATTCAGAAGGTTTTTTAAGGACCCAACAACCTGAAATCACTAGTGTACACCTTGTTAGGATGCACACCAGCTACTTGACCATTTTTTAGGGACGTCTTACCCTTAAATCACCAGATGTGACTCAATGTTGCTATCTCTAGTGACCTACAACAATGACGTATTAAGCCACACCCGGCTACACCCATATTTCAATATTCTTAACAAATCAAGTTATCATAACTATCATCTTACAATATTCATTTATATATCATAATTATAGAGTACTTATCTAATAATGTATTAACCTACTAACATTGCCATTAATTAAAGTCTAACACCTAATAATAAATTACGTCGGCGTAGAGGTTTGGTTTGCAATGTAGTACTTCCGTAACTCTACCACATTATATCTTTCAAAACTTATTTATTATTAGTTGAGTTTCATTCACTATACTCTACTTTTGACTACCCTTCTGGCATCCTTCTATTTTGTTCTCTTCTAGTAACTGGCAGGACACTTATGCTGTTTACGGGGATGACTCGTCTTCGGAAATGTGCCAGTTGATATCTATGCCTACTCAGTTCAACATAGACCCAACACACCCCCTCCAACTCATCAACCCCCTCAAGCATTGCCTATCATCCTTTGGTGTTTTGCCTTTCTATTGTTTAAATGAAACCCTTCCATCTCAACTTTACTATTATCATTAAATCTTTATAGGCTAAGTTTAAATTACTTACTTTCAACTTTAAATTAACTTGCAAAGTATAAAATATCAATTGTATTTTCAAAACATTTAGTCTATGTACCTGAACTAATCATCTTTAAATCACTAAACTTGTTTTATTCCTTTTAAATTGTTTTTATATCTGTATTATAAGGCAACTTTAACTTATTCAGGCCTAGCCTATACCTCAAAACTTTCATTAACTCTTCTTGAAATTAATCAACCAATACTTATTTAAATTAAAAACTTTCCTTAATCAATTTTCTTCCTTAAATAACGTTTTCTTAACCTTTCATAACTGTATTTGTCTTTAAACACCAACTTTAGATAGAGTCTTTGTTGATTGTATTTGTCTTAATCTTAACTAACATTTCTTCAAATATCCATTTCATTTCAGCAATCTTTTGTCTAACTTTAAATTAATCCTAACTTCTCAACTTAATACATGACGATTCACCTCTTAAAACTCATAAAAACATAATCATAGGAGATTTTCCTATGCGACGATCATTCTTCAAAAAACACGTAGATAATACCTACAACTTTCTTATTTCGACGACGACGATATGCACTTTGGCAACTTAAAACCTTCAACTCCACAAAAAACAACATTTCTTCCACTTTATAAACATAACTCAAACTTCCTCCAACTGACGAACATAATAACAACTTCATAAACATAACCTCCAATTAATCTTTCTTTAGACCTATATATTGCTTCCATTTAACTTCCATTAATTACATGACGTGACAAAAGACTCTTTTTCAGTTCAACTGTCTCTTAAGACTCATAACTATCCTCTTTCGGATGAAAACCTCTTATTTTATTGTATAAAAAACCTTTACTTACTTAAAAAAAATCTTAACTTCCTTTCAACTTGCTATTTAAACTTGAAAACTCATTAACTTTCCTTAAAATTCTGTATTCATTTCTTAACCAAATTTTTTAATTTAAAATTGCCTTAATTATCATTTATTATTATTCAGAAAACAAATCATTTATTTAAATTCAATTTATTACTCTATAGAATTAAACTTCCTTATTATTTCATTATTTATTACCAAAAAATCAAACAATTCATCCTTAACCACTTGTCTAAACTGTACATTATCACCACCTCCGTGCGTAGCCTATCTATTACACAATCTACTTAAGTTGACCCTTCGGTATGTTTACATGACACTTCCTTGATTGTATTCTTTCTTTCTCCTCCTACTCGGCAACTGTAATACATGTAGGGCTAACCTACGTCTACTTCCATTAGGAACTTTTTTGTCTACTGTTAGTTGACTATAGCCTAACCTATACTCCCACTTTGACTTTTCTTGATCATAATTTCGTTTAATTTTTTCAAAGATTTCTATTACACAACTCTCCATAGTATCTTCACTACTATACAAGCCAAACAATGCTTCTAAATTGACTTTAAAATTGATTTTAGGCCTATTAATATTTTGAAATTTATTATATCTAACTTTTACATTTTCACACCCTACCTCCTTATTATTTCCTTCTAACATAACCTCCAATCCTTTATCATTAAATCCAACATTACATGCATCCTTAATGCAATCTGTGACACTTTGGTCACCCTCAAATTCAAAAATATTCGTAACTACCTTATTATTATATATTTCTTCCCTAACCTCTACTGACACTTTATTATTTCTAGGCCTATCATCTAATCCTATTTCTTTTGAAACATTATTCACTGTATTATTAACATTATCATTTGAAACCTCTAACGGCTCATCAAATTTTGCTATTTCTTCTTTTATTTCCTGTCTAAACTCACTTAACTTGTCTTCAATATTGTTTTTTAATTCATCAAAGTCTTTCTTTGAATTGTCAATTTTATTATTAACTTCTAATCTAAAATTGTCAAAGTCTTTTTTAGAACTATCAATTTTATCATTTACCTCTAACCTAAAATTGTTAAAGTCTTGTTTATCTTCTATTCTATATTCTTTAGATTTTTTATCTGCCTCTTCAAATCTATTATTCATACATTTAAATATCATTTCTAATGTGATTCCTGAAACTTGCTTTGAATTAACATTACTAACTACCTGTTCATTGTTACTGTCTGTTACATTTTCCATAGTTGGTTTTGAAATTATTTCTTCATTTGTTTTATTTTCATTTTCTGATACGCTATTATTTATTGAATGATTTAATACAGAAATACCAGAATCATCTAGATCTGCCATCGTATATTTATTAATTATCCCTTTCTTAATTTTATTTATTAACCTTAAAACTTTTTCAAAAATTTTGAAATACAGCCAACCACTATGATTCCATTAAAGTCATCCTTCCCAGTGTTTTCGTTTGTGGTAAAGAAGTTCGGGCGCCATTTTGTAACGTGCTCTGCTTTGCAAGCCGTTTACAAACAATTTATTAATAGAAAACAAAAAAAAATGAAAAATAAAAACTTTAATTTTGACAAAATATTTCTAAGCTATTTTTCAAATAAAAAAAAAATACCTTTACTGTGTAACAATTATTTATTATTTCCTACCTTCAATCCATTTACTTATTTAATTAATTAAATTATCATTTTAAAATATTGCAACACCTTAATCCCAATAAAAACAAACAAACATAACCCCAAAATTGAAGTTAGGTTATGTTTTGATCGCATCTGTGGTTATAACAGGCGATCACTAAATATCTGTTACACATCTAACCATCTTCATCTATGACAACAGTTCTCCGGTTAAATTTTGACTCGTCCAGAACCATGGCCGCCATGTTTGTCACATGATGACTTTGCCTCTAAACTATCCCGTTCACCAAAGACTGTCGCCATTTTGAATTACACTTACAAAGAAAACTAAAAAACTGAATTTATGATTTAAACAAGGTTCGTTACCACAAAGTACTTCTGGAAAGGATAATACTCAAATTAAAAACTCATAGTGGTTGACATTATTATTTTACTGAAACATTCTAAATTGTAACAGCACATACATTAATTATTATTTCAAGTTGGCAACTCATCGTTTTAATTATTCCAATCACACACTCAAACACACAAATTTATTATTAATAATTTTACCTTAGATATACAAAAACTTATATTGATAAATTATTCAAATGCAGACTTCGTTAAATTAGTTTACTACTTACGATCGTGTTGTTTTATAGTGCACTTTAAAGAGATAGATATGAATTTACAAAGAGAAAAAACTTATAACACATATGAATTCAATTAAAATAGAAAAACCCCATTAATTCTTTAGTTCGTCGCACTTTGGCCACGTAGATTCTGATTCACTTAGACTTTCGTTGCACTTGTTATAAAATCTTTATGAAAAGAGTTGGAAGCCATGCCGCGCGTGCACGCTAACTTTCAAAGTTGATAATTTTGAGACAATTCACAAGCAATTCTTACATTCTCGCTATTGAACAATACACAGCACTGTCTTTACTCCTCCTTAAACATTTTTACACGGTAGTTCTACTTTAACTACCGCAAAAAAGCACTTGTTAAAACATTTTGTTGGACTAGCCGCAGAACACGTCTGTACTGTACTCGAATACTAATGCAAGTGGGCAGAAGCCTCCTTCTTGTTCGTTTTCCTTTCCGATCACGCTATGTGACGTCATAAAAACCAGAAGACCAATGAGAAGCCGTCCTTCCAGGGGACCGTAAATATGTCTCTTTTCTTGTAGTTACGCTAAGTACCAACATTTCAGGACAAAATTTCTGTCTCTATCATAGATGGATTACACAGGCTCTCAACATAATCTGTCAAGTTTATTTCTTACAATGTCTGGAATCGTCTTTCGATATTTATCACTGTCTAAAAACTTAGTGGACCATAACTTCAAACTCTCTAATACGTTTTAACTGTTTTTCATAGTTTGACACATCGTGAAACATAATTTAAATATTTTAACAAAATTGAATTTAAACATGAAGTTAATATTGTTTTTTATTTAATCTGAATTACTAATTAATGTCTGCATTTCCCTTTGAATTTCTATGTTCATTAATATTATGAAATAACTAAATCTTTTAAATTAGGCTAATGTCCAAAATTTACCTTATGACCCTTTTTACGTTATTTTACTATTTTGATGTTTAAAAACCCTGAAACTCACATGTATTACACCGTGGACTTCTTAGTTTCGCAAAAAGGGCGGGTTTGATGTGAACTGTTGCCTGGATATGGAGCACAGAGGACCTCATGGTTTAGGTGCAGTGGGTCCTGGTGGCAGGTCACGCAACCCCCTAATAATAATAATAACAATAACACAGGAAAACACACCATTAAATAAATATGAACTAAAACACAGTTGGTGAAACTGAACAAATCCAAGTGAACTAGATGAATTGAACTAAATATTTATCATAAAATCCTTCAAGCTTCCTCTTTGCCCTTTCCCACTCTTTTCATATTTACGTCAAGATACAAATTAAGAATTTACATGCTATTAATTAAGTGAAAATCAAGTTGAATTTCATTCATTTCCACCTTGTGAGATAATAGTATTTTAAAACATTAAGAGTAATTTTGTGTAGCCAGCTTAGCTTCCTGTGGAATGGTATAGCTGTCAAAACTATTGAACCAAGATGGTAAAAGTAAAACATTGTCAAATTTAATTAATTAGTTTTGCAAATTAATTATTGCTTGACGCTTTGTTCATATGAATGCTAAACCCAGGTTTACTAGACTGTAGTTTTGTCAGTTATAACATTGGCTAGACCATTAAACAGGCTACATAAATTTACTTTTGACATTTTTTAATAAAAATGTAAGCTATTGTAGTTATTTTCATTTAAAATTTTTGAGTGGCTGCCATTTTGAAATGGATTGTTGGAACAAGTAGTTTTTTTCAAACTAGGTCTTTCTCAATCGTTCAAGCTGTTGAAGAGATAGGGCCTATACAGTAGAACTTCTTTAATCCGAACTAATTAGAACTTGGGGGGGGGGGGTTCGTACTACAGAACATAATGTGCTTTTCACATCTGAAAACGTTTGTGGCTAAAATGGATCATAAGTGTTTAACTCTCCGTTGGATCACAAACTCCCTATGGTACATATCGAACGTAACCATCTCTCAAGGATACAAAATCCCCTCACTCGAGGGCTTCATCCTAAAGCTAACTCAGACACAGAGCCCAAGGTTCTCACCAGACACACATACATCACAGATCCTTCACCTAAGCAGGACAAAAGAAAACGTCCCTTATGTCTGGTTTATGAACCACCATACACTTTTAACATCCAAGTTTATTCATAAATATTATACATTTTCAGTAATTAATCCCAGTGTACAACATGGATTCACCATCTCGTACCCACACAGAATTTATTCCAAGTTAAGCCAAACAATGTCTATAAAGTCATTCTTAGGTTTTAGATGCAGCCATTGTATTTTACAGAAGCTCTCATTCATAAAGATCACTAAAGTCTTGCCAATTTACTAGTCATAAGTGTTATAGAAAAATGACAAATACTTTGTAATTTAAAACTTTATTTAATTAAAATATAGTACATTTATCCAGGCCTGTAGAATATGTCCTAACGCCCGAACGAGGTTCGGGGGAAATTCGGACTGAGCTGGGGAAATTTTGGCCGGGTAAAAATCTACAAAAAATAACAAAACTATAATTATTTTGGGGAAAAATAGATTAGAAATGAATGGGAACAAAAGTCGGTCTAATCGGTTTGTACGATACATATACACAAAATGTGTTGTCTACTCTCTCGCCTAAGATATGCTTGCAAGCTAGAAGTCGGACAGCGTTCTATTTAATTTTCACCTCACTAAATATCGTACAACCAAGCTGCCGATACGATATTTTTGTGCCGGTTGATGAATGGCAGTTTCTTGATTCTTGACTGGCGTTCAAATACTTTCGGTATCAAAAAATTATTATAATACTGGTATGCAAATTTTGATTAGTTTCATACAAATGATATTATTCAAACGATAAGAATTAAATCATATTAAACCAAATTATACGATACTTAATGCAAAGGTATTACTGATGTTTTTAATTTTTTTTACCCAAATTCTAAATTAGTCTTTATCAGTAAAATGCGTACAATGTGTCGACTCATTTGTTTCCTTTTTCATTGCGTAGATGGAGGTGGAGGGATGGAGTATACTTGTTATCTATTATATCTCATAGGCTATCTTTCGTTTTGAGTTTTCGACCCCGTCAGTTTATAAGTAGCAAGTGGTCTAGGTGGTTGTTTATTACTGTGACGTTTCAGAGGCAAGTAGTGAACCATCGGAGGGTTATTAATTATTAAATATTTATAAGCTTTCGTAATATTTTCAGTAGTGACTGTGGTAGGTAATTCGTCAATTGAATTGGAACTAATTAAACATAACATTTAACTTTGTATTTACTATTTAAGTATTAGGCCCAATTTTAACCCTTTGAGTGCTGCGGCCGTTTCACCAAGTCATATGCATAAAGTGCCGGACCAAAACCAACACTTTTGCAAGCGTCTGGGGAAAAAATCATAAAAAAAAACTATTCAACCAATTTGGATAATTTTTTTTTTTTATTTCGTTGGTAATAGTTTGAAGAACAAAATACATGTAAAAATGTAGTTCTAAATTAATATACAAACAAAATTATGTTGCATAAACAAAAATGAATTTTTTTTTTATTTTCAAGTTTGAAGTGAAATTTGGTGTATACAGTATTTTTTTGTGTTATACCACAAGAAAGAACATGAAAAATACATAAAAAAACATATATAATATATTATGTTATAGTGAAATTTGCCATGATTACACATTACAAACATAACACTGTCAGCAGTTGGCGCCAATCAGCTGTCTACGTATTGTGTCACTTTGTCAAAACAAAGAAATAAAAAAACCAGTATCAATCGATAGTTTGACTCATGTAGAATACCGTGAACCGAATAATCGATTACAATGATAACATAATGTATGAAATTAGTATAAAATAAGGATCGTCTACTGGGTAGACGCTGGCACTTTATGCGCATTTTATATTGTCTACTATGTAGACGCTGCGGCACTCAAAGGGTTAAACATAATAAATTAGCAATAATTAAGTTGTACTTTTTTGTTTTAAACCTTTTGGGACCATCTGACTATATTTCACCGTAGATATTTAATTTCACCGTAGTTAATCAAGTGCAATTATACATTTTTGAACATTTATAATGAATATAATAATAATTATTAAAACATAATGTCAATAAATATGTTGAAATAGATAAACAAACTGTGTTAATGTCTGGTGCATCTGTAGCGAATAGCGATCAATTTTGGGGAAATTTTTTGTGAAAAAAAGTGTTTTCTGGGGAAATTTCATGTGCTAAAACATTTTCTGCACCCCTGCATTTATCATAAACGTAGTATGGAAAATATTACAGTAAGAAAGTTCAAATTAATTTTTTTAACTTCACTCCTATGGCGTGAAGGGGTTTTACTGTACATTTATTTAGTAAAAAAACCAAACGGCAGATAGCTGGAAAAAGAAGCGTTTACAAACATAATACGTTTATAGGAAGTTTATTTTGACCCATATGACAAACCCTTTGAATATCCCTGCGTATTACGTATCACCTTTTGTTTTTTTATCTTCACAATAATTAGCTTTATCTTAAAGATGACTTAGTTAACCATCAATAAAACTCGACACATTTCAATATCAGATATTTATTGCATTTCATCTAAATAAACTATATTTATACTGACAAAGACTATACACATAACAAATATCAATGTTTATCTTTAGTCAACAAGAAAAAACTCAACAAATAGTTTGTTTCTATTACATTCCCTCAATTATACTATGTCTGGTAGAAATTCCAACCTAAATTAATCTTCAGATCACTAGTGTCACTTAGAAATAGATCTTTGGCAGATTGATAATAGAAAGAACCGAAAATAATATCTAAACGGAAAACCTGAACACAAAAACTAAGAATCTCAAAGTATCACAAATTCTAACTTATTGGTATTGTTCTATTTGGGAAATGATATTAACAAGGCTAGCCTCATCATCGTAATTCTCGTCTAAATAATACAGTTTAATACTATCCTGTACGTGACAATCCAGAACGTTCCATTTTTCTAAAAGCTTCAACGAATTACGAATAGAATCGACGGCAAGACATTCGTTGTATTTAAACTGCCCCATGTTTAATCTACTCTTTATGTCGCCGATGATTTCCTTGATGTAGTCTTTCTCTGGTACTTGCCTCGATACGAGACATTGCAGATTCAGAGCACACGACGTGTAAACGTCAACAAACGGTTGTAACAGAACGTTATAAAAACCAAACTTTGAGTTTTCTTTTTGTACGAAATACTGTGGTCCTTGATCAACAAACATGTCGTCGTACTCGTCTTCATCGTCGAATCCTTCGATGCTCTGAGCGACCCGTCGACCTCTTTCTGCGTCTTGTGTGAAACCGATTTGTTGCGATACCAACGCGTCCCACAAAATGAACTTATCGATAGTGTCGATCAATTCGTTTTCCAAAGAATCGCAAGGCTTTGTAAATATAAACTCGTACTGGAGTATTTCACAGAGTGTTTGACATTTTTCTAATAATTCGTTGTAATAGATCATGCTGGTCGGGTTTTCTTTCAACAACGAGGTAATACTTCTGGCGACGATCGCTTCCAGTACAAAATTTGGTAAAACTGAGTTACTGTAGTAAGACAATTCGATAACATTCGGTAACACCGTAACCGGTTTGATGAACACAACGTTGTCACGCTTTTCTTTTTTAACAAGTCCCGAACCCAACATTTCAATCGCGTGGTAAATGACGTCAACAGATTCTCCTGAAAATCCGATTGTTTTATGCGCGAGGGAAAATTCATCTCTCAATTCATCCAAAGCTAGTACTAGCTCGTCCAACGATACTCCGTCTCTGAACATGTTTAACAATATGAAACTGACGATATTCGTCGACATTATGGCAGTCGATGAACAACAGTCGTAAATTACGTGACGAGCAATGGTATTCACCAGATGTCTGTACTCGTCAACGACAACGTCGGTTCCAAATAGAGACGTTGACGACGGAACCGTGTGTAACAATCTCTTGTTTGGAGTGATTTTCTTTTGAAGAGTGCTTACCATTTCCCTCAAGGAAAACGGTTGGTTGAAATCTATCCGCATCGTACCGTAGTGAGAAATTAATGCTTTCCAGATGGCAGAAATTGCAGAACCGAACGATTCTGCTAGTTTTGGTTCGCCCATTTGTTCTCTGATAAAATTTCCTTCGACGAGACGTTCATAATTAATACTGACAGGGACTATCAGAGCATCGTCAATAGTACTGTCCATGTAGGCATCGAGGATGACGCTCAGAAGTCCACTCCTCGGCATACAAGGTTTTCCTGATCGTGTCCTTCCTCCTTCGATGAAAAACTCAAAATTATGTCCAGCGCACAAACAATGTACCATGTAAGTCTGTAGGATAGCTTTGTACAATACATCTTCACCTTTCTTGGGGTTTACCCGACGCTTAATAAAGAAAGCACCGAGACCTCGTAGCAACCAACCAAACACGGGAATCCTTAGATTTTCTCCTGCAGCTACCAACGGTGACCTGATATTATTGTTACATAAAACATACGTTATTATGATATAATCAATGTGGCTTCTATGTAATGGTAAGAAGATTAGGGGCAAGTTTGACGAGTCAGCACGTCTTAACATATTTATCTGAGTTGGGTTGACGATAACACTTGAAAACAATAATCCAAACACTTTGGTCATAGTATATGCTGCTATCCTTAATATAAAATCAGAAAATGTCGAACGAAGAGCTGTTAAAATTTTCACGGCACGATCTTGTTGTTTTTTTAATAAAGTGGTAAACGAAGACGTCGTAGTCTCGGTCTTTTCATTTTCAACCAAATCTTTTGTCGACGTTTCGACAGCATCTTGAATTCTTTCGTCGTTCAACACAGAGTCGTAGATGTACGGGAATGGAAATTTTTTGAAACTCGCCACTTGACAGATGTGAGAGAATATTTTTGAAATAAACCCTTTCGGATGAGATTCGAGTTTTTCAACGTTGAGAACGTTCATCGTGCTGACGCCGATGATCTCGTCGCACAACGATGCGCGACTCGACGGCGTACACGAAGAACAACACAGTCCTACGATCGGTTTCTGTTTGTTCACTTTTACGTTCCATTTGTCGCTCTTCAGACTGTAGAGCCTTTGATCCAACGCCTCGACCAGCCGCCTTTCTTTTTGTGCTTTCTGTTCGCGTTTTTGAAATTGTTCCGTTTTTATTTGCTGCCTTAAATTTTGGGATGTTTCAGGAAATTTTGATCTCGCTTCGAGCCTGCTAAACAGGTCTTGTAATTTGTTTGGCAAAATATCTGCCATTTTGTAAACTTATACAATAAATTTGATCGGTCTATAAAACTATATTCTAAGTAGAAACTATTTTAGTATATTACTAATGACAATGCAGCTGCACTTTTGATTTTGGAAACGTTGATCTTCTGCAGATTCCATCGTCATGTATGTATCTGTAACAAATTGTAAAATTTATGTTAG
>JAGFPH010001775.1:167571-190585 GCA_018207615.1 Philaenus spumarius | reverse complement strand
TCTATTTGCACATCCAAGAGCGAGGTGCTAAGTACCAACCATTCTACTTTGGCGGGCAATTTTCATCTTTTTTTAAGACGAAAAACCTGTGTTGTTATCATCGCTTGTATTTTTGTTACTGTTATGTTATCTAAGTTTCTAATAGTACACATTTTTCCTAATAAAATCTGATAATGAAAATTGTATTGTTTTTTCTATGTTTTAAAATATATTTTATAATGAGCTAGTATGCATATAATAGGTGGGTGATTTGTGTCTTGACATGATTATTAAAACTATGACTATTTTATTATTGTAACGTCGTGTCCTGGGGACCATGATCAGTGCTCACTTACTACACCCAACATTATTAATATTGCATTGCCATAGGTCCTTGATAAGTGTGCAAAGTTTAAAATCAATCAGACGTTTTGAAGGGGGTGAAAATCACGTCGTGTTCTAGGGACCATGATCAGTGCTCACTTACTACACCCAACAAAATTAATATAGCATTGTCATCGGTCCTTGATAAGTGTGCAAAGTTTAAAATCAATCAGACGTTTTAAAGGGGGTGAAAATCACGTCGTGTTCTGGGGACCATGATCAGTGCTCACTTACTACACCCAACATTATTAATATTGCATTGCCATAGGTCCTTGGTAAGTGTGCAAAGTTTAAAACCAATCAGACGTTTTGAAGGGGATGAAAATCACGTCGTGTTCTGGAGACCATGATCAGTGCTCACTTACTACACCCAACAAAATTTATAAAATTAATATTGCATTGTCATCGGTCCTTGATAAGTGTGCAAAGTTTAAAATCAAATCCAACGTTTTGAAGTATAGGATTTATTATAAAATAAACATATTTTACCCCTTGGGGGAGGGTGTAGGGGGTGGGGGTGACAAAATGCACAGAAGGCACCTCCTTGGAGCCTAACGAATCTATGGTCAAAATTTCAGCTCGATCCGTTAAGTCTACGAGGCTGTAGCCCTGTCAAAGAACGAGAAGGAGAAAAACGTGAAAAAAGTCGATTTTTAAACTTTTATAGCTCCGACATCTGATGGTCCCAAGAGTTGAAATTTGTTATACGTCCTCACGGGCCACTCGAGAATGAGTGTATGAAAAATCATCCCTCAAGGACTCCATGGGGCTGAGCTACAGGTGGGTGAAAACCCCTACTTGTGTTGTCGTGTAAACAGTGTCTTGGTCGCTTTTTCGAGTTTTCGCTTTTTATGGCGGGCGGGACGCTCTCGCGTTCCCTAGATAAATGTTTAAAATTATAACAATCAACCACTTTGCTGCTTATAGATTTTTAACAGAACAGACAACACTGGCCTTAAAGCTTTGAAACAATATGTCCAATCTTTTGTAATCCTGTGAAATTGTGCTGACCTTGTCTAGTGTATATCTAATGCACAACTCTCAATATTAGAAACTCGATGATGTCTGCATGTGATGGTAAAATATAAAATGAAATTAATAATTTTAAAAATAACCTCAAAATATAGCAATATGTGTATTTGTTTATTGTGCATACATACTATATTATGTAGACCTAAAATGTTTAGTTATGTTTGAAAGAAAAATATGTTTAAATCGTTATTAATAAAAAACTAAGAAATGTAATGAAATATAAGTGGGACAAAATGGAAGCAAGGGGAGGACTGGGTGGAACACCGTTAAGAAATATGATAGTTAACGGATGACAACTTGTATTTCATTACATTTCAGGGATTCCATCATGCCTTTGTAAGTATAATGGGGGAGTGGGGAGCGTCAGAGCCAGGGACATATAGCTTAAATAACTTTAACTTAAAGGGGTGGGCTTCTCCGGACCTGAAAATAATATAAAAAAATGAAAATAAAAACTTGAAACAAATAAAAAAGGACCCTGAAAAATAGACATAAAGTACTGAGACTGCATGTGGCCTGTATTGGAGTCTCTCTGGCTCTGACATCGTATACAAGGAAAAACCTGTTGGTTGTAATTTCCTTTAAAGGGGTGCAAACAAAGGCATGATAGACTCGAGGTTGGCTGGCATGTTGTTTTACTATCTAAACGGACGCGGGGCACATTCGAGACACGACCTTAGACTACCACTAACCTTTAGTCTTCAAGCTCTGGAAGACGCAAACCTGAAACAAGAACATTTTCTACATAATTTCTGCCATTGAAGCTACATGTGAACGACAGTACAGATTAATTTTAAGACGTGACAATGAAGGCAGGTTGCACTGCTCAGTCCACCAACACATTCCTCCACTGAAAGTCCCCCCTCCCATGCACAGTGTCATGTCTTAATAAACGGTATCAGGAAACTGACACATACTTTCTCCCTCATTATAGAAACTTAATAAAAAAATACTATTACCAATTTATTGTGATTCTTTTATTTTTAACAGTCATTTTCCCATAAAAATCTATAAAATAATGGAAAAATCAACTTTTCTCAAAAACGGCTCGAACGATTTTGATTAAAATTTTACAGTTTATAGTACTTTAGGTCCCTAATAAACTATAAAATTTTAATCAAAATCGTTAGAGCCGTTTTTGAGAATAGTCAATTTTTCCGTTATTTTATGGGTTTTTATGGAAAAATTACCCTTAAAAATAACAAATTCACAAAAATGAAAAAAACGCCTGGAGATACCGTGGATTAGTACCTCCATACCAAATTTCATCAAAATCGAACGACTGGTTTAGGCTCTAGGTCTGATAACATCCACACAGACACACAGACACACATACAGACACACACACAGACATCACTCCGAAAACCACTTTTTTAGGTTCAGGGGGACCCAAAACGGATATTTCCACCAAAAACTCAAACTCGAAAATTTTGACGAATACAATACTTTCTCCATATACTATGGTATAGGGGGAGAAAGTAAAAATTACCTGTAATATCACAATGTCCAAGATAAAACAAGCAGCATCCAATAACATACACATTGTAATGAAGCAGGGTTTATCTTGGACAAACTGTTATAGAAAAAAGTCTTTGTTATACAGAGTAAATCAAAATGACACTGCAATATTTCAAAAGCTGTTTTTACAGCTGAAAACTAATAAGAAAACAAGTTTATAAACATAGGTTCCGAACATGTCTTCAGAAGTAGAAGATTGTCCATTGAGAGAAGGTATGGCTTACACATTATTTACATAGCCTTTTACCGTTGTACCAGAAAATCAAGACAATTTCAAAATGGAAGACATTAAAAATATTTAACATTGTAATCAGTATATAGGCTATAGAAAGTATTTACAAGAATTGTATCACAATTCCATATTTTTGTAAATAAAATTGTTATCCTTTGAACATCAGACATAATTAAAAAGCTGTTTTTCTTAATACTTTGTGAATGGGCTTCCAGATATTGTCAGCCATATTTAAACTATACAAAATAAAATCATGGTGTTCTGATAAAAAAAACTCACAAATAACATGCGTACTTAATCTTACACAGGGCTACATAAAAAGGTGTTTGTTTTTGTATAAGACGTTCCCACGCCTTGGCAATGTTTATAAATACTCAGTGGCGTCGCCAGCGGGGTGAGGTCTGCACCAGGTTCCATGTTCAGAGGGTTGCATACTGGCACATTAATAATTTATAAAATACATAGTTGTAAATGGTTTATTGACCATTTCATGAAATTAATAATACAATAAACAGGAGTTGGGTCAAACGGTAGGTTTACCGTGATTACAGATCGAGTAGGTTTATGATTGTAGCTTCTTGTGATTGCAGTCTAGGTTTTGATATTAACCCTTTGAGGAGTAATCACGTCATATGAGCAGAAGATCTCACATTTTGATATGCTTCCAGAGTAAGATTTTTTTTAATCATAATTATTCAATATTGTTTACTATATCCACTTTTAATACATTTACAACTTTAAAATGATTTTTAACACATTGCTTTAAAATGATTGAAAAATCCAGGTTGTTTTTTGTAAAAGTAATCACAATAATATATTATATGAAATGATTTTTTTTCACAAACTAGGAACACTGAGAAATAATTCGGCCACGCAGCTGGACCACTGGCGTGGGTTTGAGCAAATTTCCAAAATTGAGTTTATACGCCTATGTTTTAGGGTTTCAACCAACAATTTGGGAAATAGATCTACTCACCAAGGCGTTGAACAGCTGTCTGTGTGTATGTAATATATTAGTAGAATTTGTTTGCGCCTAGTGGCCTTGCGAGTTTGCACCACTTGGCTTCGAACCGGGTACTTTTATGGTATTTTACGTTTTGATCGATTTTGGGGGAACCAAACGAGCTATAAGGTCGCGTAAAAAAGCAAAATGTGCAGAATAACATTTTACATTTATATTTTAAAAAACTCTAAAAAAAATTCATTCTCATAGTAAAAATCTCAAAAAATACTTACTTCTGGTCAAAAAAACGTACTTCCGGGTGTTGAATTTTTTTTACTAACAAACTCATCTGAGCGACATAGACAACCAACATGTGTACGAAATCGGACTTAAAATGCGGCCGTTACAGTGCGAACACATATATACATATTTTTATTTATATGATTTTTAATGACACCCCAAAAAAATTTGCTACTCCCCGACCTTGCGTCTTCCCATAAGGGCCACTGCAATAGCTCATTTTTCCTATGGAAATTCGCTAATAAACAGAAAAATTTAGTTGTTGATTAATTATAAAAATTTAGTTATATAAAAAGAAGCAGCTCACAAACAAAGTAAGAAACACATGGGACAAAAGAAAGAAGCAAACAAAACGACATGGCAGTTTCGTCAGGCCCGCCCATTCTAGCGTAATAAAGTAGCAACTATTACTACGAAGACAAATTTAGTGATAAACTAAAATATTATTAGTTTAACAAGCATGGCAGCTATAAATGAAATTACATCTACCTCCATGTTTGCAACCCTGTAAGTCAGTTTCAAAATCTGAATGAAGCAATTCAAACACATGTAAAACGGCCAATGTTGTTAGGGTCTAAGCAATATTTTTATTATAATTTTGTCATTTCTAGAAGGCTTATAATATATCATTTCCACCATACCTACATAGTCACTACTCGTTGTAACCGTCTTCCCTTGGGTTAAGGATGAGCTGAATTGAAACATGAACCCCTTTAAAAATAATGTCAACTAAACACATGTATCGCTGTCTATAACATTATTCACCCCACACAACTAGCTGTACCTATTAAGAAGTGTTTAACATTCCTTGTGGTTCCAAATCAAACATACACCTAAATACATACTTCTAAACTAAACATATTTACACTTTTCTTATAATTTCACTTTAGGAGGGACAGTACAATAAAAATGAAAAATCTCATTAAAACTTAGCTAAATACAAGTTACTTTATTTTGTGTTGTTGCTATGGTTTAACAATATTTCTTTTTCAAGCTATATGTTTTATTTTCAAGGATCGTAGTGTTTTCTGTTTTTCCTTGTTAATTAATTTTAGAATTTTAACTTTTATTTCAATATTGATGATTATTTTTAACCATAGCTGAAATTCTATTTATAAAACAGAACGGCGAAGGGAAGCCATTTTGGATAATCCACATCCATCTAAGTTAGCATATTCTAATAGGTTATACAGGGTTCAGTGGCGGATCTACCATTTGGGCTAACGGGCTCAAGCCCCTCCCTTGGGCTCCTAAACTTACACTAGATAAAACAGGCTCACGGAAAATTTTTTTTTAATTATATTTATACATAGAGCAATTTTAGAAAAACTGAAAACTAATAAATTTCTGAGCTGTAGTTTGGCCACCATTACTTCAAATGGACGTGTTTTGTTACTTTTCATTTTAACGATAAAATTAATAATTGTTAGGGTACTGGTATTATAAAATTAAGTTTTAGTCCTAATTCGAATTTGAAAAAATAACCATTGTATTGGAGCTATGAGCCGCTAGCCACTACCTTCCTGACTTGAATCCCTTCAAATCTCAGCCGTTATAAAGACGAACAAATATTGGAGGGAGCACAAAAATATGAAGTGCACTTGGAAGGTGCAGCTCCACTTAGTTTACTCAAATCAGAGCTTAGGCTAAGGAATAGCAAGTGGGAAAATGTAAATGACACTCCTACGATCTGTACCAAAGCCCTCAAAAGACTGGACGTTTTATGTTTTCTCTCGACTGCGGTGCTTCTTCAAATACTGGGCACTGTGCCAGTAACCACTGCAACGGCAGAGAGGAGCTTTTCAGATTAAAGACGTACCTGAGGAGCACAATTGGCCTTAGCCAATATCTTGAAAGACAAAGAAATTTACGTTGAAAATGTTATAAATGTGTTTTGTAAAAATAAATCTAGACGTATGGTAATTGAAAATTGGGAGCGTGATTGAACATTTAAAAACATTAAATAAGGAACATATTTTTATGTTTGTGATTTTTTTTTATAAATAAATAACATCACCGTATTTACATTCTTTTATTTAAAATTAATAAACTATATTAGGTATTACCTGAAAAACAGTAACAAGCGTGGCAGAGGTTTTTAAATTATTTATCTGTTAATAATTATAAACTGCAATGGACCGCATTTATTTCTGACTAAGCGCAAAGAAATAAGCCAGTAGGATTTATATTTGAAAGTGCTTTTGTGTTATTTGCTGCTTAACTTCTTGGGGCACTTTTACGTTCAGGCACAAAAATGAAGATGAAGCATTAGTGTAATTACATTATTACTTAATATCCTTTCTTGTATGATTCAGGCCTTTTTGAAAATATTAGTTGTAGCTAAATTTAGTCTGTGCAGTATCTCCAACAACAGCCGTTATTAGAACATGATTTAAAGGAGTTTTCGTTAAATCGCTTCGTTATGATTTTTATAGTCTCAAAATGCATTAAAATAAAGTTTTTTATATGCTATTATTTTACAAAATTTTTCCTTGTCAGGGCCCCTCGGTAGTATTTAGCCCCCCCCCTTGCTCAATCCTAGATCCGCCCCTGACAGGGTTGTATGAATGTTACTCTATATTTAACACTTATACCCGTGGCACAGCGAGGATGGAGCAGGCGTTCCAGGGAGCTTGGACTCAGGGGCTAATTTTTTTAAAAATAGTACATTATGATGCAACGTGCTAAATGTGTCATTGAGAGTCAAACACAAGGTTTTTAGAACGAGTCATAGGCGGAGGCGCACGACTGGCTGTTGTGACAGAAACTACAACTGTTTTGTAAAACAGTTTTTTTCTAAACCAAGTGGAGCTGAGTTTAGCAAACGTAAGAAAGAAAAAGGAGGAAGCTGAACAAAGTAAACTGAGATGGTATCATCCTATTTCTTCAAAACAATTGACGTAAAAATTAATACCGGTAACGGCTAATCCCGGGATCAGTTATTGTAGAAGTGGGCGATAGGTCACCAACGACTGCGACTGATCTACAAGAACTTAGCTTTATTGACTGAGAGCAGCCTTCTATATCTCTTTTAAGGTCTTTTTCTAAGATCAAATTTTTTTAACTACCTTCGCAGCACCATGTCGCAAGAACTTTCGAGCTCTTTGGCGACAATATCTATACAACAAACAAGAGCGAGGGTTGTTGATTTTAGTAAAATGTTAACTACATTAGAAGCTGAAAAGTCAAGGAAAACATTATTAGAAAAAATGTAAATGTAAAGTTTTTATTTTGGTTTTACAATGTAATCACTAAAAGACTAAAAAAAACGTGTAAATAAAACAAAAAAGTTGATATATTATAATGTATTCATTTGAGTTAACGTTATATTATAAATGTATTAACAAATCAATTTAATTTCAATAGCTCTAGATGGTTTTTCATATTAAACATTTATAAAAAACTTTATGTGTGTAAAACAGAGATTTTTATATAATTTATTCATTTTATTAGCATTGGTTATATTTATCTAATTGCCGCCCTGAAACATACTTATATAACTAAAACTATAAGGCCAACTTTTATTATGATTTTAATTTTGAACAGTGTGGGAGAGGGTAGGCCTACAGTTTGGCCAATTTTTTTCTGGCTGGGCCCGAGCGACAGATAAAAAGTGGATCGTAATTGTGAGTCACCTGTCTGGCGGTTTAATTGATTGGGAGGATCTGCATTGTTTTTGCTCCTCGCTACGCCACTGACTCGTTCACTTTACTGACTACAAACAGTATATTCAGTAGTATGCCTCCTAGACATTTATCCTTGTCAAGTTTCTGCATAGTAAGTAGTGTAACAATAACTAAAAGGGATTACGATTTATAAACAATGTTCTAATATATAGTAGAGTCTCGCTAATCCAAACTAATTGGGACCAAACACTGTTCGGATTAGCGGGAATTTGGAATAGGTGGATTTCGTAAATAATATCAACGTATTGACATGTTAATGGGTAAATAATGTGCGGGGACATCTGCTAATGGCAGCTCTATACAGCGTTGATCGGCTTGTGAACAAGTTCAGTGAAAGTCGGAAAGGAAATGCATTTCTTTCGATGACTCATAGCGCCGAGACATTACCTACCCCTCTCCCTCCCTCTGCGTTTCAAACATATTTATGAGTCACTGCACTAAGCACTAGTCTAGTCGTATCTAGTTCAGAGTTTACTCTATGGGAGTTTGATAAACTGTGTGTGCTTATTTCAAATTTATCGATTCAAACAGACCGACTTGGAGGAAAGCGAGGAATAGGGGAATGCTCAAACTGAAATCATATCACACACAGACACGGCAAATGCTCTTGACCTCGCGCTACGTCAAACAACACGCTTCATCAACACCAAATGATGTTATGTTCATGCGGCGATGGTGGAACATTGCATCCTCAAGACAATTCAGTACTCTTTGACAGAAAAAAAATCACTGACTACTTCTTAAAAGTGTGTGTAAATTAGTAATGCTTTGTGTTTAGCAGTGATTAAAAATTATTCTACAAATTGTATAAATGGAGCCAACATGTACTGCAAGTAACCAGCTTTCATTCCTATTTTGTTTCAGGCGTTTTCATCAAGATTAGGCTATATGTAACTATTTTATATAACAATAAATGTACATATTTTCACAAACGTCTTATTAATTTCTCCTGTTTTTTAAGTTTAAAAAATCGGTATTTTTTCTGAACTCTGTTCGGAATAAGCGGATTTTCGGATTAGAGGGACTACTGTATTTCGCTTTTTGTATCTAGGAGCAATTTATGCTCAAGTGATCTTATAAGATTTTTGCCTTTAATACAAAACTTATATATATATATATATATTCATCCCTTATTTCCTTTTTTGAAAAAAATTGTTTTATGAAATTTTTCCACAAATTTATTTTCAATTTATACATCATGTCCATTATTTCAAAAACATTGTGTTAAATGTTAAATGCAAATTATAGCTAAATAGTTCATTAGCAATAAATAAAACAAAATATTAGGTTTGGATTATCTTATGTATATAAATATATATATATATATTATGTTTAACACTCTACCCAAATAGTGAATAAAGGGTTTACTGAATCAATTTATGTTTAAATTTTGTAAAACTGTTGCAAGCGGGCTCTTTGTAAAAAGTGTTTGAAATATTCTTGAAAATGTTGGCCAATAAGGTGGTTGGTTAGCAGAATTAGTTTTTGTGCATCAAGTGTATTTTCAGGTAAATATTCTCCAAAGCTCGCCCAGTCTGTCTAATACAGAATTTTGGACAACTTATATTATTATAAACTCCTGATTATTTGTATTTATCCAAGTTTATCAACTAAATTGATTATGATTTATTTCAAAGTTATTTGAAGTTCTATAGTTTATTATAACACCATGATACTTTATCTCATTCCACTATGTTACCATACTCAATTGATATCTATATATATAAAAGCGAAATACCACTCACTCACTACGATTTCGAAATTTTAGGGGGGTTTGGGGGTAAAAATGACTAAATCACGATTTCTCTAAAATTACCAAACAGATTGGAATGAAATTTGGTATGTAGCTTCCTCTAGGGCCATAGGTGCTCACTAAGAAAGTGTATGAAAAATTTCGAAATTTTAGGAAGGGTTTGGGGGGATCAAAGTTACTAAAATCATAATGTCAGACCTTTTATTATTATGACAATAGAGCTTTTATTATTTAAGATCTATATATATATAAAAGCCAAATACCACTCACTGACTGAACACTTAAAACTAATACAATTACGTTAAAAAGACTGAAAATACCAACCACCACGGGCAACGCCGTACGGGTCAGCTATACAGTATATGATGAAGGTTCGTCTGATCAAAGTTATGGTTTACATTTTGTTTGGTAATTGTGAAATACAGGTAATTTAATTGGTTCTTCCTTTCAATTTGGTAAAAAAACATTATATAATAATTCCTTAAGTACCAATTTAACATCTTGTTTTTGCATCTGGTCCTAACAGGATAGATTAGACAAAAAACAAAGTTCACTAAATGCAATATTATTACTAAGATCCAAACTAGTTGTAAATTCATTAATACCGGGTTCACTTTAGTTCAATTCATCCAAGTAGAATTACCTTTTCGCAGGTAAATAAACATTTTATTGCAGATTACCCAAGTGTAAGGATTAACCATTCAATGCGGGACTTTTATAGTATGACTGACCCCTCGTGCGGTACTTTTTTTGCAAGTCAGGCCCTAATTTTGCAATACTTTGCTAAAAACTTCATTACTCTGGGTTCTACACAGCCTAACATTATTTTTTTACAAAATTGTTAATAAATAAATAAAATACAATAAACACACGAAACTAAAATATTTTTTTAATACCGGTCAAAATTTGAGTTTTGTATGGCACTTCAAGGGCTACCAAAAAAAACTAAAGTTCTAACAAGTATTACGAAAAAAAATACATTAATGTGTGTTCATTCTAGTGTACTTATTTCTTAAAATTTTGGTAAAAATATTAAGTTGATAGCATATGCATATAACCAGAGTAATAAACACTTTAGCAATAGTTTGCATAAATAGGGTGCAACAGTTTTTTTCAAGTCATGACATATTTTTGCAACAAATTGGTTTTTGCTTTATTACTTTGGTTGTGTGTGTCCTATCAACATAATTCTTTTCAAATAACATTCACAAAAATAAAAAATACACTACTGCCACAGTTTACTTCAGTTACAAGCCCTAACCTAATTCACCCTAACAAAAACACGCGCACTTTTTACACAAATAACACTTCCAGCAATCAAAAAAATACAATTTGTTACCAATACTCCATTCTAAAAAAATATAGTAATAATAAAACAATGTAAAGCAGCGTATTAAATGACAAAACTACTGAATATAACGACCAAACAAAGGCTCAAGCTTGTAAACGACATTTCCTTTCTCTCGCACACATTATCGATCGATAAACAGCTCTAAAACATCGACCAACTAATGGACAACATGCTGGATATTGTCCCAATTCCAAGTACAGTAGTTTGAAAAACTGCAGCCAGATGAAATTGTATGGCGAACTTTCGGCAAATGTAGTGACTACGTCAAACCATTTTCCAGGACGTTTTTTGCCGCCGTAGTGAAGGACAACAAACTACGTTGAAGGGTGAAAGCACGGGAAGGGAATATACAAAGGTAAAGTGTTGTAAATAATTAAATCATCTTTCAGTCGATGTTATAATTTTATTTTGTATACAAAAATTTGTAAAGTTTGTACAGCGACGTTGGTGTACACGGGCAGGCAGTGTGGCCAATCTGGAAAATAAAATAATTTGTTTTCAAATTTCGAGAACAAAAGGTATAGTACTGAAAAAAAGGACTGAGGATAAGGGATGAGAAATACTCGAGAGGTTTTAGATGAACAAATAAGATCGAAATCGGAAACATTGGTGGAATATGAAACAAGACAAATTAGGAGAAAGGAAGAGAAATATTTCAGGAACAGTAAATAGGAGACAATACTGACACTATCAAGAAATGTGAAACACAGGTGTACCAGAATAAAGTTGATTGTTGTTCTATAATAAATCAATCTTGAGTTCACTTATCTTCAAAACAGGATCTATACAAATTACAAAGTTCATCCTATCACTTCTATTATTAAGTGCAATATATCTCTTTATCCACATAGTGGAAGACTCAAAGAAAAACTAACAACATGTAATTTGAAATGTCTACTTCAAATAAAACTTGATATAATCTCAAAAAGATCACTCTTCAACTCTTATTCTACTCAATTTAAGAACATTACATCTGGAGTTACATAAACAATTATTTTTTTATATATCAATGGTAATTTTTTTTTAAAGGCTCAAGTGCAAAACACACCTTGTGGGATTCAATAGTGGTTTCAGATTTCACAAGATTAATATCATGCCTATAGAGGTTAGGCCTAATGCATAGAGTAAGAAACAACTCCATATCTATATATTAATTTGAAAAGGTTTTTTGTAATCCGAGTGAGATCTCGAGTTCTATTGGGCCGATTGACATGCGATTTGTGTTAAATGAAAGGTAATTAGCTCTATATTTGCCCATTTTACTTGGATTTTAGTAATTACATCACTAAATTTTCAAAAAACGGAAATTAAAATCTCTTATGGCAATTTAACATGGGAAAATTGTTTAAGCCTATTCCAAGTGAGATCTCGAGTTCTATTGGTCCGATTGACATGCGGTTTGTGTTAAATGAAAGGTAATTAACTCTATATGTGCCCATTTTACTTGGATTTTAGTAATTACAGCACTAAATTTTCTAAAAACAGAAATTAAAATCTCTTATAACAATTTAACATGGGGAAAATTTTTTAGGCCTATTCCAAGTGAGATCTCGAGTTCTATTGGACCGATTGACATGCAGTTTGTGTTAAATGAAAGGTAATTAACTCTATATTTGCCCATTTTTTTTTAAATTTTACTATTCCATCATTTAATATTTTTAAAATGTAATTTAAAATATTTTCTATTCAATAACATTGTATTTACTGATCAACTGATTATAACAGCACACGTTTTATTATCATCTGGAGTTCTATTGGACATAAAAATATAATAGCACAGATCAGCTGATTATAACAGCACATGTTTTATTATCATGACATGGTTAGTTTATGTTGTAATTTACTTTATTGAAGTAGGTTATGTTTAATTTTGCTGTTGCTTAATTATATTTTTCTGTTTATAGTTCAATAGTTATGGAGGTGAACGGATAATTAGTGATGATGAAATTGTCTTTTTAGTAAATTTAATAAATCAATTTAAATAAATTTAATAAATCAATCAATGATGAAATTGTCTTTTTAGTAAATTTAATAAATCAATCTCTTATTAAATCAAGCAACTAGGCCTACATTAATTGCAAAAACTTTGCACAGGTTGGCTAGGGTTCCAACAGGGAGTTGGGGAGTGGGGGGTTGGCGTGCGGAGCACGCAGGGGTCTCCCCTAGTAGTACTAATTTACAATTCAAATTTCAACGAAATTGCATAGGCAATGACTTGTATAAAGTTGCATCATTGCACAGTTTTTACAAAAAAGTTATTTATTGAATGTCGATAGATTTTAAAATATTCTTTATATTAACATTATATTTAAAAATTCTGTAATTATTTAAAAAATTGTGAACATTTATAAAGGGTGTCTGGGTTGTTCCGGAACAAATTAATAAGTTTGTACACATAAATTATAAAAACATTCAGAGATGTTTTGAGACGTTCAAACTACAATTTTAAACAAAGATAAAAAAACTCACAATTACCAAAATACAATGCTATTTTCCCACAAATGTACAACTTTAAAACTATGCCCAGCTTCTCTGCGGGTGGATTGTAATCAACAATGGTAGAAAAGAGGAACAAGACAGAACTGACTCAAGTTTTACAAAGGACCGACAACACTTGCCTCCTTTTGAAACTAGTTTTAATGTGCGTCCCGATAGCCAAAGTATCGTTAAACGTTAAACACACTGTAATGTGACTGACCAAGTGTCAATTCTGCTTTACAGTCCGTCATGTCCAAACGGTGATTTTTTTTATAGTTATTGAAGTTGACGATCAATGATAAGACTGTAAGTGTAGCTTACAAGATATTTGAACAATATCTTGATAACTCATCTGGGGGTTTTAGTGGATGAGAGACTTAATTGGAAAGACCATATGGATTACATTAAGCATAAATTAAGATCAATTTCATATGCATTTTTACGATTAAGAGATAGTGTTTCCCTTGATGCTTGTAGAATTGTGCATCATGGTTATGTAGAGTCTATCCTAAGATATGGAATAATTCTTTGGGGCATTGCGTCGGGAGTGAATTCAATATTTATCTTACAGAAAAAAATAATTAGAACAATGACAAATTCTAGCCCACTAAAGTCATGTAAAAATCTTTTCCGAATGCTAAAAATTCATACACTTGCTGGACTGTACTTATATGAAATCTTGAGTTGGGTTCATGATACTAAAAATGAATTACCGGCAAAATCTAAATTTGACCACAGCTATAATACAAGAAATGCAAATGATTTTAAACTTCCCAAACATCACCTGACTTTATTTGAAAGAAGTCCACAGTATTCTGGTTTGAAATTATATAATAGGCTACCAAAGGAGTATAAGGAATTAAATGTTAGGCACTTTAGGAATAAATTAAAAGTTGCCATTATGGATAGAGCATATTACTCAGTTAATGAATTTTTAGTAAGCCCTGTAATTAGTTTATAGTTAATTTTAATAAGTATTTTATGTTGAAAAGCCGGACTATATTTCATCATGTTTTTATTGTTCAGTAAATTTTATATTCTGACAAGGCACCTGTACTGATATATTCATATAAAAAACAAAAATGTATTGAATTATTATAATTGTATGTATTGTGCTAATAAATTATATCTTTCTATCTATCTATCTAACTAAATTCAACCCATTTAAAACTATAACACCTTTTGTATCAAGAAGAGAACATCATTAAAAACATAAAATTTTCTTCTATTTAAAATAAAAGCATACCTGAATTAAACCACAAAGCCGCAGAAACGAGATGATGTTGATGGCTTATAGATGTTTTCATGTTGATGGTTTATAGGTGTCTTCATGTTGATGGTTTATAGATGTCTTCATGTTGATGGTTTATAGGTGTCTTCATGTTGATGGTTTATAGGTGTCTTCATGTTGATGGGTTTATAGATGTCTTCTTGATGATGGTTTATAGGTGTCTACATGATGATGGTGAAAGAGGTTGAGTACCTAAACACAAGTTATTAAAACCGATTAATTATAAATAATTCAAATTATAAGTGTTCAACAATATTTGTTTAACCCCTTCCTGGTTTCGACGGTTATATCCAACAGTAAGAAAAGGATTGATCTGTCATTCACCTTCTGTCTGATTTTATTTCATTGCTAGTAAATCCCTGTGAAAAATCACAGGCGGATTAATTGATACACATCAGTAATACATCATTTAACAAAATTACTATTTGAACAACCACACTTTATCTAGGCCTACCTAACTATGCTGACGGGATTTTTAACTCGGTAAATATGTACAATTATAAGGATTATAAAACTGTAGGAATATTTTTTAAGATCTTGAGTTTATGTATATTATTATATATATTTAAAGAAAGATAAAAATATTATCTTTTAATTGCTTTTTATTTCATATTGATAGATCAAATGATTTAGACGTTATTAATATTATAGGCTATATTATTGATTGAAGTTGTAAACATAAACCCCAAAGTATAATCTACGCTAGGTTTTGTTTGCATATTACAGGTGATGGGTGAAATCAGCTGTTATATTATTAAGTTAAACGAATAGGTGTTTCTTCTTTAAATTTGTATAAACGAATATTTTGATGATAAAAGGTTGAATTTATATACAGTTTATAACCTTAAAGTAAATATTATAACATACATTAGTTCTATAACTCATATTTAAAAAAATCAACTTCAATTATAACGATTGAAGTTGTAAACATAACCTCAAACTATAATATATACTGGAATTACAGATGATGGGTGAAATCAGCTGTTATATTAAATGTTACTCCACATACGTAAGCTCGTACACTTGCTTTTATAGGAGTTGATGTGGTCTAGCAAACCTAACCATAAACATAAACGAATTCACAAACAAATAAGTTTTGGAATTCTGTCTTTACAAATCGTTCAAAACCTTAAAAAATACTATAGCTCGAGAAAATATTTTATAATCATACAACTTAATACTTTAAATACCCACACTTGATCAAGTTTATAGACGCGCCCTAATTTACATTCTATATTATGAACTGAAGTTGCTGGTTTTCCCTCCCTACAATTTTATCCCCTCTCATCTGCTGACAAAGTCAAGGTCGGACTCCACCATTGTTTAAGATTTTGCAGAAGAGTAGCAAAAAAAAGGGTAGTCAGTCAAAATGACAGACGTGCGACTGATGCCGGGTTGTATAACTTAAAAACAGTGAAACAAGGAAATAATTTTGCTAATTTAGGCCTGTGTAAGTTGTCAAACATATTCGTTTACAGTTAAATGATAATAATACTTGAGGGCTCCGCAAGCCAACCCCGTTGGAACCTTCTATACACATAATCATGTTATGTTTTCTTTATAATAAAGGTGTAGGATTAATAATAACCACAAAGCTAAGATGGTAAATAATGTTAAGTGTTCAAATCAAATTATTGTGTATATTTTATAACAACAGCTATAATAAAGGTTAAAAGAACCAGCAAGGCTCAGGTCTACTCTTTAATAAAAACCTAATATAAAGTTAGAAATACAAATAATTGCTTCAAAGTTTGAAATCAGCGGTTAATGGAAATATTAGAGCAAACAGCTGTTTTATCTATTATTTTATTCAATTGGTTGCTATGGTAATAAATGTAAATACATGTGTTAGTTTATCAGTCTAGGCCTAACCTAAGGATTTTTTCCGACTTAATTTATAAATATAGAAATAAAAAATGTTTTTATAAAAATGAATTATAGCCTATGTTACTCAGGCTCAGTGTAGCTTTTTATTAGTAAAACTATTTTATCAATCGGTTCAGTAGTTCCAGAGATTACCCTTTACATAAAAACAAATTTTACCTCTTTCTAATATTAGTATAGACTAGGGGAGACAACTGCGTGCTCCGCACGCCAACCCACAATGGAACCTTCTAAAAACATATGTTATGTTTTATTTATAATAAAAATGTAGGATTAACCCTTTCCACTCCAATTACTGGGGACCTAGTGTTGCTATCAGGTCAATTTAATTTTGAGCGAATATTGCACTTTAATTTATTTACTCCAAAAAAAGTATTTCTGTCAGTTCTAAAAGGCTGGTTTTTTTTTAATTTCTTCTATGACTAAAGTAAAGATTGGTATGGAAAAAAACATGTTTTTCATTTTTATTTATTGAAAAAAATATAAATTTGTAACAAAAAACCGGAATAAACAAGAACTTTGGAAAAAGTTTCAATGGGAAGACCTATATGTGTTGCTTGTTTTTTGTTGTCTATATCATTATACACAAAATTAAGTGGTTTACACATGTTTTAGACACAATAATAAATTATACAAAAAATATAATTGAAAATAAGTTTTTTTGTAAAAAAATGAGTTTTTATGAAAACAATTAGTTTTGACACAAACCTGTTACAAAATTGCCTAAACTATTTATTTTATTGCTTAACAACAGTATTATGAAGATCAAAACTAGTAACAAAAGCTTTTTTCAAAACTGATTGGTAATATTGGAAATCACTCAGGTTCGAAACAAAAGTTCCGTCGCCACTTATGTCATTTTGTAACAAACTGCCGTCGTCTTCGTTCATTTTATTTCACAACAATCATTATTATTATAAAAAGAACAATATTCAAAAATAAACTGTAAAATTACACACGATAACCTATAGTACAACAAAACTAAACAACGTGTAAGCTCACTAAAACACTGCGTAGTAAGTAGGAACCAAACTACGGCGAGAGCAGACAGCTGTTTACAGACCGGCCAAAGACGGCAAACATTACATTTTTCTAAGATTTATTTACCACAGAAACTAAACTCAAATGGTCCTAAAAAAATTCCATAGATAGCAGCACATCTCAAACTTCAACAATAGCGGTCATCAAAGTAACTACGTCTGTTCAAATGCAATCAAAGAACGTTATCATAGCGAGTTCGGGGCTCGTCCGACATAGGAGTTCGTGCGGATTAGTAGGGTGCGGGGCTGCCCCGACACTCGAGTTGAAAGGGTTAATAATAACCTCAAAACTAAGATGGTAAATAATGTTAAATGTTCAAATCAAATTATTTCATATATTTTATAACAACATAATAAAGGTTAAAAGAACCAGTAAGGCTTAGGTGTACACTTAATAAAAAACCTAACCAAAACGTTACTTAATATCAATTAGTGTGTATTATCAATAAATAGGCCTACTATATGTCTTATTTATTTTTAATCAGGGCGTAACACAAATTCCTTAACACAAGTTTTTATAGGTTTGTGTGTGTTGAAACATGTGTTGGCTCAGAATAGGCCTAACTTAAAATATTATTTTGTACTAAAAGCTGGATATCCGAAACAATTGTTTTATCTGTTATTTTATTCAATTGGTTGCTATGGTAATGAATGTAAATACATTCAAGAAGTTGTTTCAACAGTCTAGGAATAACATAAAATTATGTTTAATTTACTATAAACATCATTATTTACATCCACGAAAGCAACTGGATTAGTTGGTTTCTTATTATAAACATCTGTTTTGTAAAGAAATGGTTTTAAAATTATTATAAACATCATTATTTACATACCTGACAGGACATAAAGTGTAGGCCTATGTTATGTGCGTATATAATGTGTGTGTTGTGTAGTGTTTTTATGTTAATAACGAAGCAGTAGCGGAAATGCCCTGATGATGCTGACTAATTAAAGCAGCGAAAATGGTTGGAGAAAAGAACCATTTTGTATGAGACGACATAAGTAACATAAATAAAGCGACCACGCAGCTGGACCGCTGACGTGAGTTGAGCAAATTTCCAAAATTAAGTTTATATGCCTATGTTTTAGGGTTTCAACCAACAATTTGGGAAAAATAGGTCTACTCACGAAGGCGTTGAACAGCTGTCTGTGTGTACGCAATATATTAGTAGAATTTGTTTCCTCCTAGTGGCCTTGCGAGTTTGCACCACTTGGCTTCGAACCGGGTACTTTTATGGTATTTTACGTTTTTGTCGATTTTGGGAGAACCAAGCGAGCTATAAGGTCGTGTAAAAAAACAAAATGTGCAGAATAACATCCTACATTTATATTGTTAGAAAAAACTCTAAAAAAATTTCATTCTTGTAAGTAAAAATCTCAAAAAATAGTTACTTCCGGTCAAAAAACGTACTTCCGGTTGTTGGATTTTTTTGGCTAACGAACTCGTCCGAGCCACATAGACTGACAACCAACACGTGTACCAAATTTGGACCAAATCGGACTTAAAATGCGGCCGCTAGAGTGCGAACACATATATACACATATATATATATGAATTTTTTTGACACCCCAAAACGTGTTCTGGGGACCATGATCGGTGCTCATTTGCTACTCCCGACCTTGGGTCTCACCATAAGGGCCTCTGCAATAGCTCATTTTTCCTATGGAAATTTGCTAATAAAAAAATATACATATAAATAGATATAGATTTACATATAATTCTTTGTTGAGACTTACCGTCCAGTAAGTGTTTGTGAGACTTAATTCACGACAGCTATTCACCGTTTCAGCCATTGTCAAGTTTTCAGGCTCATTTTCCTTCATGGGTGTAATGGGCTGCCCTTTATTCAGTTTAATAGCTGAAATTTTTAAATCCCAAATAGAATGACAAATAAAAATCAACATTATAAACACAAAATTTATTATTAAAGATATGTCAATGACATAATAGTTTTATATCAAAGCATAAATAGGCAAGTAAAAATTTTCACTACATACTTGGATAGGATTCATCCATCTCTAGATTTCAAAACGGAAATAGAAGACAAATTCTATTTATTACCTTGACCTTACCATTTAAAAGATAGCAGGAAAACATCAATTCAAAAAATACAAGAAGCATACACACACAGTTCATACAACTCACGTAAATTCAAACAAAATGACAGCAAACATAGCTTCATTTATAGAACTCTATAAAACATCTAAGTAACTACTTTAGTGGTATATTTATAAAAAAATAACTTAATGAATTACCTTATATCGGCGAACATAAAACAAAACACATAACGATAAATACAGTACTAATGAAATAAATGTTACCAGGAACTGGCACATACTTTCTCACAAACATATTTAAATTATTAAACAGATTCATTGTGATTTCAGAATTGTATTAAAGTAGGAGAGGGGATACATTAAAGTAGGAGAGTAACTAATAAATATTATTATTATTAGCTAAACGAGAATTTTTAGAAAGATGCGGTTTTTTGCATACGGTAGGGTATATTAAGGGCTACAAATGAGAAAAATTGTATCAAAAACGTTAGCCGTTTTTTTTTATTAAAAAAATAATAACAGATTTTTTGGCCAAAAAGGGGCGTTTTTCAAAAATTTTCAAAACCTTTTTTCGTGCATCTATACAGGCCTAGTTGACATGTTTTTTGCAAATTTGTTCGAAATTGATCAAATAGTTTTCTCTCTAGATAATAATAATAATATTTATTAGTTTATTATCCTGCCAACAGGATGGGCGCGCAGCGTTGCCATATCTACTAGCCTCGAACACTCCTGGTATTTACCGCTCGAGGCTTGATCGCACAGTCAACCGCAGTCAGTTAGAAGCGTGGGAAGAACGTGACAATGTCGTACTAAGGCGATTGGAGCGTTCAAGGTCTCAGTGTACACAAGCCCGTCCCTCAACGCTATTCTTTAGTGGGCTTTGATATAGCTTTGTATACATACAGACATTTTGTAAAATACACTTTTTGGACTCAGGGTGTCCCAAAACGGATATTTCCATAAAAGATTCAATAGATTTTTTTGCGATCACTATACTTTCTCTATAATATAGTGAGAAAATAAAATCATAAATTATAGTTTTAAAGCAAAAGTTAGAAAGTTTTAGCACCAAATTTTCTAGAAAAATCGTTGGTTGCAAATAATAATAATTAATAAACATAAGCAGTTAGTACTTACATTGTGTACTGATTCTTGACTTGATAATTTTATTGTATCCATTATGTGCATTGTCTTGCTTGGTGAAATGTTTTGAGGCACACTTGATCTGTAAAAACAAAAGTTAAATAATTATACCACTGATATAGCCTAAGCAACAACAATAAAATCAAAATGTACCTTTTAATAAAAGCATATAACCTTTAAGTACTAAACAAGGAATGTTTACAAAAAAATCAATGTCTATTAAAAATTTTCAGCAGACATAAATAAATACTTACATAATTATTTACTAATTCTGATCATAAAGTTAATGATTGTCTTAGGTGTTAAATGGTTTCAGGTTGACTTTATCTGCAAAACAAAAATTAAATAATTTTAAATTACAATTTGATATTATATTTATTTATAATATAACAAAGATATACTGACAAAAATATTTAAAGAAATAGAAGCCACTAAATCATAACACAGAATCATTCTTTATACATTATGCATATAATAAAAAAAACACCTAACCTAGTAGGACTAGTAAGAAAGATTTTGGGTTAAAAAACCACAATGTTCAGACCCACTAAATCAGGGTTAGGTTATTATTTACAAACAGAGATACTGTATTGTCCAATAAAGACATAATACTTTAACTGTAAAAATGTAATAGGCCTACTTAGCATTCATAAAATATATGTTAAGTAGTACATAAGTGCCATGCCTAAATGCAAGAAAAATTAATTGCCTAAATGAAAAGGTTGTTTAATAGAACCTTTGTTGCAATACAATGACCTATATTGCTTCGATTGTAAACTTGACATCCATCAAAATCCAAGGATGAAATCATTACACTGTTTTATATGGCTAAACAGCAAACTGCAATGGCTAAATTGCAATATACAACCTTCATACAATGCCAAGCCAAAAATAAACAAAACCTAAACCAAAAGTTGCTCTAGTGTTCCCAGATCATAATTATATATAGCTTAGTAACGCTACTTAACTTTCCTAAAACATATTCCCAAAAGTTGGCATAGTAGTTAATGGCGTGTAGGCCCTAGCCTACTGTAATTTTCCAAGTGTTAATTTCCCCACATACAAAACACATCAGCTAACAAAATGTGATAAATATATTTATAGACTCTCTATTAGGTACTTATAAATATAGCACTGAGATAATTAGACGATGACAATGTATGGTACAAAATTAATTGCTTACCTAAGTTTTACGCCTTGGTGCCTACAACCATTGACTATGTAAGTATTACTAGACATCCCAAGCCCATAGTAATAGTTGATGCCGGGAAAAACGACGGCACAGCAAGGGCACCTATCGGAATTAATCTGAAGCAAGACTTAAGGCGTAGCAGTAGGCCAGCGCTCCGTGGTGAAATCACGAACTAGTTCATTATCAGCACGGGCAACTATTGTCGACTCACTCGTTTCCTGTTTACTTTATACTTTTACAACACAAGCTCTGATGCTGGCGTTCACTAGTCTCGTCATATCAAACTTTACTGTTTTGACTTGGTTAAATCCGGAAAGTGCTTTTTTATACCTTTCTTCGTATACTTTCCTATATACTTGGATTTGATTTTAAACTTTGCACACTTATCAATGACCGATGACAATGCTATATTAATTTTGTTGGGTGTAGTAAGTGAGAACTGATCATGATCCCTAGAACACGACGTGATTTTCACCCCCTTTAAAATGTCTGATTGATTTTAAACTTTGCACACTTATCAATGACCGATGACAATGCAATATTAATTTTGTTGGGTGTAGTAAGTGAGCACTGATCATGGTCCCCAGAACACGACGTGATTTGCACCCCCTTCAAAACGTCTGATTGATTTTAAACTTTGCACACTTATCAAGGACCGATGACAATGCTATATTAATTTTGTTGGGTGTAGTAAGTGAGCACTGATCATGGTCCCCAGAACACGACGTGATTTTCACCCCCTTCAAA
>JAGFPH010001775.1:148110-165165 GCA_018207615.1 Philaenus spumarius | reverse complement strand
CTAAATGAAAAGGTTGTTTAATAGAACCTTTGTTGCAATACAATGACACTATATTGCTTCGATTGTAAACTTGACATCCATCAAAATCCAAGGATGAAATCATTACACTGTTTTATATGGCTAAACAGTAAACTGCAATGGCTAAATTGCAATATACAACCTTCATACAATGCCAAGCCAAAAATAAACAAAACCTAAACCAAAAGTTGCTCTAGTGTTCCCAGATCATAATTATATATAGCTTAGTAACGCTACTTAACTTTCCTAAAACATATTCCCAAAAGTTGGCATAGTAGTTAATGGTGTGTAGGCCCTAGCCTACTGTAATTTTCCAAGTGTTAATTTCCCCACATACAAAACACATCAGCTAACAAAATGTGATAAATATATTTATAGACTCTCTATTAGATACTTATAAATATAGCACTGAGATAATTAGACGATGACAATGTATGGTACAAAATTAATTGCTTACCTAAGTTTTACGCCTTGGTGCCTACAACGCAGTACCTTGGGCTAATTTAGGTTTTACCTCCAAACAACAAAATGAAGGAAAACATTTAATGTTTATCGTGTGTTGTCAGCGTTAGCGGTCGAAATAAACATTAAACTCTCCACATTTTGAAATTTATCAGTAAAACCAAATGAAAAACCGTTGTCAACTAACATAAATACACCTTCAAACAATCAAATCAATTAAAATGGCGTCATTCCATCATCATATCTCGTGATTTTTGATTCAAAGAGGACAATGGAAAACTGACAAGGCGGAAGTAGAATTGCCAACCGTATTTAGATTGTATTCTTGAGTATAGTATATAATTTTATAATACATAAACATTTTACTAAATGTAATTTTTTTGCGAGATTTTACTTTTAAAAATGATAAAAATTTAACTTTTGTTATCAATTTCTTTAAGATTAATGCTCGTATATACATTATTTTAATTGTATTTACCATATATTATATTATGTTATATTGTATAAACAGTATTTTGTAAACTGTGATTTATAACGATTTACATTCAATTTATTCATAAATAATAACTAAAACATTACAAATTGTAATATTTAATATTATTATATGATATTATTATGGATTACATAATTTTTGTTATCAAATTTAACAGGCTCCTGGTAATAAGGTAATTAGAAATATTTGTTCTTTAGTGGTAAAATTTCTTATTAATTACTACGGACTATATAATTATTGGACAGTAATATTTTAATTTATAATGTAACTTATAATAAGTTCACTGATCACTGCCAAAAGCATATATAGTGTATAACGTTTAATTCTTTATATACACATAGTTGGCAACACTAGTTTTTTCTTGTCGCTAAGCCAAAGGGTGCGTTGGAATATTCAAGATTGTTTCTGGCATAATCAAATGTATTACTCGGCGTTACTATAATATTAAAATAAAAACCAAGTTTATTGTCTAAGTACCGTATACAATATAATTATGTTCTGTTATAGTATCTAAAAACTATATTAGTTTTAAAAATTGTAATTATTAATTAAACCTTGAGCATTTAAAGAAAATAAATGACTTATATTAATATTTTTAAAACATTATTGCAATATTTATATACCATGACTACAGCCTTCTTGCTTTGACATATTAACCAAACCTTTATTGAATGTAATTATTTAACATGACTATGTATTTAATATTATTATACGTCACTGTTTGGACTATATAATTTTTTTATTTTATTGAAGTACAAATTTAAAGAACAACATTATACAGGTGGCAGCACTGTTCAGTTTATGTTGTAGTTTAAAATGCAGTTGGCGAGCGGAATCAAAGCATGTAAGTTCAGATAATTAGTTTGTAATTATTAATAAGATATTGTGATTTGTTAATTATTACACTTGTGTTACAATGTAGAATGTTCTAAATAGAGACACAATCAATCAATAGGTACTTAATTTCTGTCAGAGGTGTCTGGTTTCCTGTTGCAACAAAATTAGTTTGAACCTATGATGATGGCGTAGGTCTATTCAAACAGAACAGGCTGTAACGAGTATTTTAATGGAAACTCAAAATAATGAACAGATTGAGAGGAAAGATAAATATTAAATATTTAAAACGTAAAAGAGACACATCATATATATGAAGCATAATACTAATTCTAACCTAAGTAAAGGTAAATTATACATTGCATAAAGGACACAATAAGGGTCCTTTGGAGGTCAACATCCAAGAACGAAACAAAATTTAAATAAATCTAGGCGCAAATTTACTATTCGTCCCTCGGCAACAGAAATGCAATAATAAAAAAAAAGCCTGAAGTTCTAACTTATAGTCTTTAGTCACAGTATGTTTACCTGGATTCAGCATTTTAACAGTAGAATATAAAACAAGTCGTCTGCGAAAATATCAGCCGATGGTCGAATAGTAAATTTACGTTTCAATCTATTTACTGTATGGCTGTTTACTGTATTAATGTTCAAGATATTGAATAGGCTACGTCAAAAGAATAGAGAAACGGTTAAGTTTTATGCAAAAATTATCGCTAAAAAATTACCTTCCAGTTGTTGGATATTTTGGCTAACGAACTAGTCCGAGTGACTTAAAAAAGCAAAGTGTGTACCAAAGCGGACATAAAATGCGGCCATTAGAGTGCGAACTATTATATTTGTATGACATATAGGCCAGTCTATGACATTTTTAAACGACACCACAAAATGTGTTCTGGAGACCATGATCGGTACTCATTGACAACTCCCTATCTTAGGTCTTACCTTAAGGAGTCACAGCAATAACTCTTCTTTCTTATTGGAAATTGGCTAAAAACGAATTAAATAAAGAATTTGTAAATATTCACTTTGTTAAAATTACATTCGAAGCAGACAGATTGGCTAAATTTATCACTTAAAATCCCTCTAAAAAATAAATTAATAAAATATATCAGGCTATTTTATATGCTCAGATTTATATGTAACATGAAAGTATTAAACATTATCTATTTGCACTGGTCAGTTCTTAGTTAGAGTATGGTCTCGCAATTTGGGGAGGGAATTAAGACCAATAACCTCGCTGCAGAAGAATTTTGTTCATATCTTATCGCACAAACCCAAAACCGAACCCAGTGCACCTCTTTTCAAAAAACTGAATAATATTACCTTTTAAAAACCTTTTTAGCTATAAAGTATTGAGCAGGATATGATAACCGCTCAGGTTTTTCGTCACAAAAAAAATATATAAAGTATTGAGAACCTTTTCTGTCAGAAGCGGGGATAGAGATGGCATAGCGATTTGATATCACGGAATAGATCAAATGTTTTTGTACCTATACCAAATTCAACTAAAAGTTTATATGAAATCCTATGCATGTCTAGCACCTAAATATTTTAATTGTATGCCGGAAATATTGAATCATGTTCAAACAGACATAAATTCTCCAGTTTGCTGCATAATATTTTACTCGAACTTGAAGATGTACATTCTTATTTTAATGTAATGTTACGTGTTGGTGTTATATTCAGGTGATGTATCCTTGCAAGTATGTATGCTAAGTCTGAGTGCCTGTGTATAGTGTATACCTATATACGATAAACATATTGTAAAATATTTGTATGTATTTAAAAAAAATGTTGCTTTTCAAAGAGTCTTATAATGGATCTGTGTTGTGTATATGTATAAGTCAATTTAAGTTATAAATAGGTAAGGTATGCGTTATTTATAAAAAGACTAAAAGTCAAATATTTGTTTGCAGATTTGAATGTAAATAATAGGCTAGTGTGATTGGTCGGCTGCAGATCACTTAACTTTGTCTTTGAATTTTGTTAACCCAAAACTATTAACAAACATTTTTGATTAGCCTAATATTCATTAATTATTTGATTAATAATATTAACTTAATACCGTTAATATTATCTATACTATTATATAATAATTCGACCACGCAGCTGAACCGCTGACGTGAGTTGAGCAAATTTCCAAAATTAAGTTTATAGACCGATATTTTAGGGTTTCGACCAACAATTTGGGAAATTGGTCTATTCACGACGGTGCTGAATAGCTGCAAAATGGTTCGCACGCCATTCCACATATTGGGATTGTCTTCAATACACAATGCATTGCGTGCTTCGCACGCCATTCCACATATTGGGATTGTCTTCAATACACAATGCATTGCGTGCTTCGCATGCCATTCCACATATTGGGATTGTCTTCAATACACAATGCAATGCGTGCTTCGCACGCCAAACCTCGTATTAGGGGTATTTTCAACACACAAAGCATTGCGTGCTTCGCACGCCAGCCCCACGGTAGAATCCACCACATGGCTTTGAACCGGGTACTTCTATGGTATTTCACGTTTTGATCGATTTTGGGGGAACCAAGCGAGCTATAAGGTCGCGTAAAAAAACAAAATGTGCAGAAAAACATCTTACATTTATATTTTTAGCAAAAACTTAAAAAAAAATTCATTCTCTTAGTAAAAATCTCAAAAAATAGTTACTTCCGGTCAAAAAACTTACTTCCGGTTGTTGGATTTTTTTTGCTAACGAACTCGTCCGAGCCACTTATTCTGCACTTTTTTTTTTTTTTTTTTTTTTTTTTTTTTTTTTTTTTGCGACCACTAGAGTGCGAACACATATATACATATATATATATATATATATATATGAATTTTAATGACACCCCAAAACGTGTTCTGGGGACCATGATCGGTGCTCATTTGCTACTCCCGACCTTGGGTCTCACCATAAGGGCCACTGCAATAGCTCATTTTTCCTATGGAAATTCGCTAATAAACAGTACCAGGCACTTTCACATACTTTCTCACAAACATATTTAAATTATTAAACAGATTCACTGTGACTTGTAGGGTGGGGTAGGAGAGGTGATTTTTTATTAAAGTTGGAGATAAACTAATAAATATAATTATTATTAGCTAGAGAGAAAACTATTTGATCGATTTCGAACAAAATTGCACCAAACACGTCAATTAGGCCTGTATAGATGCACGAAAAAAGGTTTTGAAATTTTTTGAAAAGCAACCCCCTTTATGGCCAAAAAACCCCAAAAATCAGTTATTATTATAATTATTACCTAAACGAGAATTTCTAGAAAGGTGCTGTTTTTTGTATATGGTAGATTAAAGGCTACAAATAAGCCAAATTTTATGAAAATCGTTAGAGCCGTTTAAGGGGTGGTTTTTCAAAATTTTTCAAAACCGTTTTTAGTGCATCTATACAGGCCTACTTGACATGTCTGGTGCAAATTTGTTTAAAATCAATCGAATAGTTTTCGCTCTAGCTTTGTATACATACAGACAGACATTTTGTAAAATCCACTTTATTGGACTCAGGGGGTCCCAAAACGGATATTTCCACAAAAATCTCAACATCAATTTTTTTTGCGACCTGAATGTGTGTGTGTTACTCAATGACGTAAAAACTACTGGATGGATTTGAATGAAATTTGACACACATATAGATCATGACCTGGAATGAGACATAGGCTGGAATTCATGTAGATGTAAGGGTTGAAACAACCCCTAAAACAATAAATATTTATTGTTATACTTCCATTAAGACTAGAGAGCTGGAAATTTGTACATTTATTTCTTACGAGATATAATATATAAAAAGTAAACCATATTTGTATTTTTTAGTGTACTGCTAAGGGGTGAAATTGTAACAACCCCTAAAACAATAAACATTTGCAATTACAACCATAACTTGATTGACAATATAAGTAGAGATGTAAAATTTTCAACATGAAACAATAATAGACTTGGTCTAACACTCACTATGCGGCAGATCTTTGCACCAGCCACGGGTAACTGCTAGCCTTGATTAATCAAAGCTGCTAGTTAACAATATTTAAAGTAGTAAGTAACCATAATACTACTTGTTCCTCCCCTACTTTAATTCCTACTATCAGTACCTTCTCTCCAACTTTAATTCTTACTGCTACTTCGAATCGTACTATTACACTTATTTTAAACTTTAAGGAACTTGTAAAAAAATACAAACAATTACAAAAATTATTTTGCTTTGAATAAAGGCATAACTGTTTTAAGGAATCTATATATATATATATACATATATATATAAGGCAAAGCCCTCACTCACTGATTCTCCCACTTCCCATGAAACAAGACAGTTGAAATGTGGCATGTGTATATACTTTGTGATGTAAATAGGAAAAATAAAGAAGTTTTATTTTGATATTCATAGTTTTAGGGGTAGTTTTGGGGGTTTAGTGGTAGTTTTGGGTTGAATTTGTATATTTCGGGGACCTCGCTAACGACTCTAACGATTTTGATGAAAATTCACATAATGGGGGTTTTTTGACGGCAGGAATCGAATACGCTTGGTCTTATGTCTGCAAAAATGCGCATACAATTTAAACTCTGTACTTCTTTTTATACCACCTTTCAAGTCGCTTAGAAGGCGAATAGATACTAACTTCTTTTTATACCACCTTTAAAGTCGCTAAGCATTCGAATAGATACAATCCAGATGTTAAAAATATACTGAGCTATGCTCGGTCACCCAGGTACAAACGAGCCAAAAATTAGCGAGAGCCTTTAGCGAGTTTCCCAACTGCGAGCGAAGCGAAGCAGCCATCTGAGACGGGGTTGGGACGCGAAGTACCTAGTGATTTATAAAATACAACTTTTTGAACTAGAAACCTGAAATTTTGCCATTATTAGGCCTACCACAAAATAAGCTTGTAGTCATTTCCATAAAATTGCAAAAACTCAATTAATAATTTATGCACCGTTATTTAGGAGATAAAATTTAGCAACATTTTTGTCTCTTGTAAGTTTTGTGTAAAATTTATGGATTTTGAGATAGAGATATTTATAAATTTTAAATGGCCGCCATTTTGAAATAGTACAAATACTTGATATTTTATACCAAAATGGGTCTTAATGGACGTAGCACATGTACCAAGTTTAAATTCGATATCTTCAGAGGTTCCTAAGATATAACGTATTAATTAAATAAAAAACACATAAAAACAGACAGACGGAAAACCAAATACTAGATATTAGGGCATAGGCCTACCTTCATATGAACTATCTTCATTTACATGTTCGTCATGTCAATTATTTGGCGGTTTCATGTCATTTGACGAACTACACACGCGGCTGAAGGATAGTATTATTCGAAAAAAATCCTAAAATAAAGAATTTTGTTTTTTTTTTGTTTTTAAAGGCGAAAAACCTAGGTAGTTATCATCGCCTCTAAAATAAAGAAAATTAGCTTGCATTTGGTCACGTTCCCTTACTGTTTCGGTGGAAAATCCGTCGATTGTAGTGGCAGCGAGCGGATTTATATGTTTTAGAGTTTCAATAAACTGGGAAATTGTTCTACGCACGAAGGCGCTGAATAGCTGCCTCTGTGTACGAAATATATTAGTAGAATTGTTTTGTATCTCAGCCTCTAGCCTCAGCTTTGCGAGTGTGCACCTCGTCCTTTCGAGGCCTCGGCCTTCGCTTCGCTCGCAGCGTACAAACTTGGCCGTCGGGCCTCGGATCGGAAAATGGCTTACGTGCATTTGAACCGGGTACATTTATGGTATTTTACGTTTTGATAGATTTTGGGGGAACCAAACGAGCTTTAAGGCCGGGTAAAAAAAATTGTGCAGAATAATATCCTACATCCATTTTGTTCGATAAAACTCTAAAAATTCTCGTACGAAAAATCTACAAAAATAGTTACTTACGTCAAAAAACGTGCTTCCGGTTGTTGGATTTATTTTGGCTGACGAACTCGTCTGAGCGAAGTAGACAACCAACGTGTGTTACGTGTTTACCAAATTTGGACCAAATCGGACTTAAGGGTCTGCTCCAGTAAACGGGAAAGCAACCATAAACGCCAGCGTTTCACTCTATAGCCGTGTGCTGAGCGCTTTGACATTGCCTCATTTCAAACCATTTTATAAATCCATCTTTTGTAATTGAGTGCTCAAAAAACAACTGAATATTCTTTACAAAATTGCGGATCCAGCTTGCGTTTCACTTTTAATTATACATTTTTTATTGTATAAAGAAAAAAATTCAAAATTTCTACTTAAAAATGTCAATTACGTGACAAATGAAAAAAATAACAACAAAAAAAGGCGAAACGCAAAACGGATGCGTATTGTGACTGTGCTTTAAATGAGATCTTGCAAAAAATTTTATGATAGAAAATAAACGAAATAAATGGTTTGAAATTTAACATTGCTCTTACGGGAGAAAAATCCAATATGGCCGCCATTACGGCAGACCCTTAAAATGCGGCCGCTATAGTGCGAACACATATAGCCTATATATATATATACAGTACTATAATATTATAGTTACTATATACTATAATATTATTATAATATAATATACTATACTATTATAGTTGACCTGTACGGCGTTGCCCGTGGTGGTTGGTATTTTCAGTCTTTTTAACGTAATTGTATTCTTTTTAAGTGTTCAGTCAGTGACTGAGATTTGGCTTATATATATATAGAGATCTTAAATAATAAAAGCACTATTGTCATAATAATAAAAGATCTGAAATTATGATTTTAGTAACTCTGATCCCACCAAACCCCTCCTAAAATTTCGAAATTTTTCATACCCTTTCTTAGTGAGCACCTATGGCCCTAGAGGAAGCTACATACCAAATTTCATTCCAATCCGTTCGGTAGTTTTTGAGAAATCGTGATGAGTGAGTCAGTGGGTTTTGGCTTATATATAGATAGATATAATTTTAATGACACCCCAAAACTTGTTCTGGGGACCATGATCGGTGCTCATTTACCAAACTCACTGCAATAGCTCATATTTGCTATGGAAATTCGATAATAATATTTTTACGGGAGTACATCGCGTGTAAGCTATGTAGTAAATGCACTCTCTAACGGCCGCATTTTACGTACGATTTAGTCTAAATTTGGGTACACACGTTGTTTGTCTGCGTCGCTCGGACAATACAAGAATCGTAAGTACTGAAGTAGGCCTACAGTACAGGAAGTAATGTTTTTTGGGTTTTTTCGTACTAAAATTACACTTTTTTGGGGTTTGTGTAAAAATATAAAAATAGGTATAGGAGGAGATTATTCTAGAAATTTTGCTTTTACACGATCTTGTAACTCGTTTGGTTCCCACAAAATAGATCAAAGCGTAAAATACCATGCAAGTAGTTGGTTCAAATCAACTTTACTATTTGTATCTTTGGTCAGCTTCTGTTACAAGGCCGGGACGCATACCACTGCTAGCGAAGCAAAGCGGTAAGACATCCGAGAACACAAGGTCGAGTTGCAAAGCGAACAAAGAAGCTGGCAGCTATTCAACGTCTTCGTGTCATTATTTCCCAAATAGTTGGTTGAAACCCTGAAATCATATTTAATTTTGGAAATTCGCTTAACTCACGTCGACGGCGGTTCAGCTGCGTGGTCGAATTATTAGCGAATTTCCGTAGGAAAAATGAGCTATTGCAGTGGTGCTTATGGTAAGACCCAAGGTCGGGAGTAGCAAATGAGCAGAACACATTTTGGGGTGTCATTAAAATCATATGTATACAGTATATGATAGTGTTCACACTCTAGCGGCCGCATTTTAATTCCGATTTGGTTCAAATTTGGTACACGTGTTGGTTGTCTACGTCGCTCGAACGAGTTCGTTACCCAAAAAAGTCCACCAATCGGAAGCACGTTTTTTGACCGGAAGTATTTTTTGAGATTTTTCCAACGAGAATGAATTTGTTTTTGATTTTTTTCTACAAATATAAATGTAGGATGTTATTCTGAACATTTTGTTTTTTTACGCGACTTTATAGCTCGCTTGGTTCCCCCAAAATCGATCAAAACGTAAAATAACATAAAAGTACCCGGTTCAAAGCCATGCGGTGGATTCTACCGTGGGTAGGCGTGCAAAGCACGCAATGCATTGTGTATTGAAGACACTTCCAATACGGAGGTTGGAGTGCGAAGCACGCAATGCATTGTGTATTGAAGATACTCCCAATATGTGGAATGGCGTGCGAAGCATTTTGCAGCTATTCAGCACCGTCGTGAATAGATCTATTTCCCAAATTGTTGGTTGAAACCCTAAAACATAGGCCTATAAACTTAATTTTGGAAATTTGCTCAACTCACGTCAGCGGTTCAGCTGCGTGGTCGAATTATTTATGCGGTAAGTGCTATTTATTGTATTTCGTATTTTTGTTTTACGAAGTGGCCCCGAAATGATCTGTGCAGTGTAAAGGTAGTTGCCTAAAATTCTTTTCGATTGAGTTATGTATAGCCTACTAATATTATAAAGAGGTAAATTTTGTTTGTTTGTTTGTATGTCCGGGTGTATGTCTGGAACTACAGAACCGATTGAAAAAATACTTTTACTAATAAAAAGCTACACTATCCCTGAATAACATAGGCTATAATTCATTTTAATAAACACATTTTTTTATTTCAATATTTGTAAATTTAGTCGGAAAAAATTCTTAGCTTAGGCCTAGACTGATAAAACAACACATGTATTTACATTTATTGCCATAGCAACCAATTGAATAAATTAACAGATAACAGCTGTTTGTTCTAATATTTCCATTAACAGATAACTTCACACTTTGTATTTTTCTACCTTTTAGGTTAGGATTTTAGTTAAAGTGTAGACCTGAGCCCTGGTTCTTTTAACCTTTATTACAACTGCTGTTATAAATTATACGAAATAATTTAATTTGAACATTTAACATTATTTACCGTTTCAGCTTCGGGGTTATTATTAATCCTATTTCTTTATTATAAAGAAAACATAACATGATTATGTGTATAGAAGGTTCCAACGGGGTTGGCGTGCGGAGCACGCAGGAGTTTCCTCTAGTGTAATATAAAGTGATTATGTAATGTTTGATTGTACAGAAATTACAAATATTAAAACACTATAATCGGAAAGAGCAATTTTAGCTCAAATTTACTCAGAAAGAAAATATTATAATATCACTTGTTTTTCTTTTAATTTATTTTTATGAAACTTAATAGGAAAGGAAGACGTTTCTTATTGAACTAATGATTTAATAATTGGTAATTTAAATTTAATTATTCCAAACATTATTGTTACCAACAGTTGTTCAATGCAGTATTGTCTTTGAATATTTAACTAAGTAAACATATGGATATTACAGTACATTAAAACATAATTACTTAGGACATGGTTATTAAAGTCAGTTCTACAAAAATACATTAGAATATGCTACTTTCAGTAGTAGCGCCGTAGAATAATATGTATTTAGAATTCAAATAGGCACGATAGAAACTTTGCATGATTTCGTGCACAAGCAGCGAAATATTTTTTGTATGGAACTTTGGAAGGCTACACAAGGGATATCATTTACCTATTTCCTGCCGTTCCTGGAATCCTGTCTACACTACAGGAAATGTAGATTACCTTCAAGGTCAGTCCGTTCTCAGAACTACCTCCCTTCACCCGTCTCCCTTTTTTTTTTTCTTTTGCGTTTGACAGAAATACTCCTTTAAATTTAGAACGCTAGGTGGCAGCACATTACAAGTAAATGTGGAAGTGGGATGGAGAGTACTTCTTATTTCACCCAGAATGCGCTGGCCGCATAGCGCTCAAATATAGTTGGGATATATTATATAAGGTCTATAATATTTGTAACAAATTAATATTGTGATAATTTTTGCCACTATAAACACGTTTTACCACTTATTTTATTTATTGCAATGACGTTAATGAATGTATAAATACTTAGGATGATGAAATACTTTCTTTGACCTCTAACATAGTATATAGTATAAAGATCAGATCACAACTTCTGACTCGAGTTATCTGGGACAACGTTTTAAATCTGTGGCAGATTGACAGCTCGACAACAGCTGATCTGGACTCTGGACAAAGTGGACGGCGGTTATCACACAACATAAACTTATTATCTTACCTACAGATTATGGAGAAAACGTAATTAGAAAGTGAACATAATTGATATGCTGTGTGTTGTAGATTTTGTTTTTCGTAAATAGTATAGAGGTTTGTTTAATTTGCAAAAAAAGAGCTGTAACATTTAAATATATAACGTATTTTTTAAACCGATGTCGTCTCCAAAGCTAGGGCTACCGGGTAAGTGAAAGTTAAATAGTTTTTTCCTATTTCTTTTCTGTTATGTAATACTACAATTGGTTTAAAATAATATTATATGTGAACTATAGATAAGCTCTCGTTATTAAATTTAAGTTAATAATTTTGTAAAAGTCAAGAGTTTGCAATGTTTACATAATTCCTGAACTAGCCTAGGCCTAATCAGGTTTTATTATTTACATTCTTTAATTTTTATTGCATTATTCCATTTCTTTAAAGTTTATAAATCTTCACTTCCTGTTGATAGATCTCAGTTTTTCTAACTTGTAGGCCAACAATGCATTGAGCAGTTTGACAAATTATTAATAATACAAAGCAAAAAATGGGAGGTAGGACATTGGTATTAGAGGGGCTATTACCAGAAGGAACGTTGGTTGGGGCCTTTTACCTCAGGGGTTGTGTTTCTGGAGATGCCCATTGGAGTAATTAAGCTAGAGGTGTAAGTTTACTATTTGACCCTAGCCTAATATTTTGTAGACAATGACGTTTTACATTCTACTGTTGAATACAGGTAAACATTCTGTGACTAAATACTATAGGTTTTTTTTTATTCTTGCATTTCTGTTGCCATAGGTTAGCTTAGGGTCGAATAGGAAACTTGTGCTAAGCTAGATTTATGCCCATCACACCATCTAGATGTCAGTTATATTAACTGTAGGTGCTAATTAATCCTATAGGCTATATATGTGGGTTTTATTGCGCCAAATAAGGAAGGGAACACGTTTAAATGAACGTAGGCCTATAGAAAACCATGTTGGACTATATTAGATAACAATTATGTTGGGTCTTAGGGCAAATTTTCAGTATACCACTAGGCCTACCGGTACTTGTATTGCAGCTGAGTTGTTAACCTATGTAGGCTACCTAATCAAAAATGCTCTACCTCAGTTGTATCATAACACTTAAATGTTTTAATGCTATGAAAGGGCACAAACTAAAGGAAAAAAGCTGTATATGCTATTTCATACTTTATGTAAATATATAAGAAAAAATACGATAAAACCTAAGCCTCAATACAGAAGTATATATTTACCACTACCACCAACACTTAATAAAACCATCCTAAGTCAAAAACATGTAAAACTATCGTAAACCTATACATAGGCCTAAATTTACCAGGTGTTACATTGTAAACTATATAGCCTACATTATAAACATTACCTCTCTAGGCTACCCATTCTTGTGCAGGTTAGCATGTTTAAACTGAGTTATTGATACAAATTTTTATCTTAAATTCCAGAACTTATTTTATGGAACAATTGCAAACAATACCTATAAATGCCTGCATATTTTCTGATTTTATTTCATTTAATCGGTATGCTTAACATCGATTGTTTCAAAGTGCAATTGTTCTTAACAAACTTTTTATATTACAGAAAAGGGCGGTTAGGTTGTTGTGCGGTGAGGGCTCGATGGCACACTGTAAGCCGTTATTTAAAAAGCTGGGTATTTTGACATTGCCATCAATTTATATTCTGGACTGTCTATTATATATTAAGGGGAATATAGACTCCTATGAACAGAATGCCTCTGCTCATGAGCACTGGACGAGGAAATGTTTAAACATTAAGGGTACTTAGGCTAATCATTGTCACTATCAGACAACATTGAAGAGTTTTGAGAGTAATGCTATTAAATATTATAACAGTCTTTCCGATAAAATAAAGCAATTAAACCTAAAATCTTTTAAAACCACTATAAAAAAGGAATTGTTGGAGAGAGCCATTTATAAGAGCATTGAGTTTTTTGATTTTGCCCATTTGATTGGCAAAAGATATACCGGAATTGGTCCTGTTTGTGTATTTGTTTGTATTGTTTGTTGATGCTATTGTTATTATTGTTTTTGAGTTTTATTGTATAATTGATTTTTACTAATGGTATTTGCTATTGTTGAATTTTTTGTCAGATTGTATTATTGTTATGAATTGTATGACGTTGCTATGCACCTTGCGGTATTTCTGCAAGAAAGAAATGAAATGAAATGTTAATAACACGATACTTGTTTCAGTTAATGTAATTGCTGAGTCTCTTGATTCATCGGTAGAGGAAGTAACAGAAGTGTCTGAACAAAGTCTTGAAACATCAACTACATCAGAGTCTTCGGGCAAAACCTCTATACAAAAATATGAGTAAGTTTTGTTTTTAAATATGTATAATCGTGAAGGTATTTATAGGATGCTCTATGGCTTAACCTCAGGGGGTTTATAATCGTGAAGGTATTTTTAGGATGCTCTATGGCTTAACCTCAGGGGTTTTATCATCGTCTCAATCTATCCACTGTTACTTCTTTGATTCTACTCTGAGTTTATTACAGCAATCCCTCGCTGTTCGCAGGGGATAGGTTCCGACAAATTGCTGCGAATAGCGAAAACCAAATATTTAAATAGGAAAATGGGGGTTATGTTCGTGACATGTAGAAATTTTAAAAATATTATGTACTAAGTACTAATACAGGGCCTATAATCAATTTACATAAGTTACAGGCAGTCTTTGTAATACGCGGTCCGGCTTTGTACGATTTCGCTTTTACGCAGTAAAAAAGAAATCTTTGAAAGGTTTAGTATTTGAGCTGAATTGTTTGGAGTGTAATAATTATAAATTATAATTATAAATTTATAAATTATTACAGTTAATAATTTTATAAATTATTGGAGCGTTGTTTGTCAAATCACTCTCCCCTCAAGGTCAGTGCTCTCATAACGGTATCTTTACCCATCCCTACTTGCTCATTCATTGTCTGATTTTGTCTATTTTTAGAACTTAGTCATGTCAAGGTATCAAACTATTGTTCGCTGTCAGTACCGAAAATATTGGTTACGAGTGATTAGTGATGTAAAATACCCGGGTATTTAAAACTGTGGGTAAATACCCAATTTGGGTTTATACCCGGGGGGCAGGTACTTATGATAACTTTCAACGATATGACCGCTACGAGATAATTGCAAACTTATTTCAAGTAAACGTATGTATTATGAACGTTCTACAGTTATTGAATGATATTATGCCTTAATATAATTAATATTATCATCCAATTAAACTAATGGGTCTATTAATGAGCAAATAAGAAAAATTTTAGGTAAAGAGGCTACGAGGTAATTGCAAACCTATTTCAAGTAAATATATATAGTGTAAATGTTCTATAATGATTGAATGATATTTTTCCCTAATAATAGTAATTATCATTATCATCCAATTAAATTAATGGGCCTACTAATGACCAAATAAGATTAATATTAGTTAACAAAGATAAAACCCAAAACAGATGCAGAATCTAGGCCATTACTCTACAATTTCAGAATTTTGTATCAAGCAAGGGTAAAAAAGTATGCCAATTTGAACGCTACAAATTCATTTTAATACGGAAAAATAGGCAGTTGTAAGCTACATGTGGTTCAGTCAGAATCAGAATTTGAACTAGGGACTTCTTCTTCAGACTGAGATGATTCCTCGCTTGAAGCAATTTCCAAAGGTTGAGAATCTTTTTCGCCTTCATCTTCAAACTCTGGTCTATTGCTGGATGCAGTTGCTCTATTAATTTTTTTCTTTTTTCAGCAATCTCCAATCATGGGAGAGGTATGTAATTTTCGCCGCCTCTCTCTGTCGTTAATCGATTTCTTCTTTTATTGTGTATCCATGAAAAGGTGCTGAATGTCCTCTCAGTTGCGGCTGAAGTGACAGGTGCCCCAAGAATATGAATTGCCACGTCAGCTAGTAAACATGTTACTCTCAGCTACCTCCACCACAATAAAGGCTGCACTTCATTTTCATCTTCCTTTCATGTTATTCCTTCCCAAATGAATTGGCGATGCTAAATTCCTTCTTTTTCTCGGTAATCAGCAAGGTCTTTTTGAATGTCAATGATCTTCAAGCCAATGTTGTTCCCTACTTTACATATGAAACTGATGGCGTCAAGTAATTCTTCTGTGTCAAGATGGCAACCTTGGCTTGAAGGACTTAAGATATCTGCAGCTAGGTGGATTTTACTTATTGCTCATTTCATTCGCTTGTCTAGTTTGTTTTTTATTATTTTTTCTTCTGCTATTTGAAGAGGCGAGAGTGGGATTTCTTCGGTCAAAGTTTTCTTCAATGTTTCTAACTTAGAGTAGACCTTGTGAATCAAGGAAGTGTTGCCTTCCAACTGTGTAAGTAGTTTTATGATTGGCTTCATAAGATTGATGATCTTTTCCACGCTTATCCAAAACACTGCATCGTCAAGAAGTCGTCTTTTCAGGTCTTACGAGATATCCGCCTCTTCACTTACAGCCATGTTCTGTAACACAGACTTGTTAGATTGGAGACTCTGCAGACAGAAGAGATGGCTTCCCCATCTCGTATTTCCTGGCAATTTTAAAGCTACTCTCTCCTTGTACTTATTTTCTAGTTGTAGTCTGTCAAACAAAGCCTTCAATAAATGACTATGGTCTTGACAACATCAATCACTGTAGCCATAAATGTTTTTACTGAAGCACATCCTAAAATGTCTCCGCACAAAAGATGCAACAAATGTGCAAGGCATCCAAGAGGAACAACTGCTGGGTACTTTTCTTTTACAATAGCCAAAGAGCTTTGCATGTTTGCAGCATTGTCTCCGATTATGACTAAAAACTTCTCTGGTCCATATTTCTTAATTGTCTTTATTATAAGCTCAGCCAAGTAAGAAGCATTATGCCTGTTTTCCGTTGTGGCCACAAACTCCACAAATAAAGGCTCAGGTTTGGAAATAACTAAGTTGACGATGGATTCGTTTCTTATGTTACTCCATCCATCGCACTTTAAATGAAGATTTTTTGATTCAGATAACTGATTTGTCACCTCATTCTGCATTTCAGCATACTGAGCATCTAAGTATGTTGAAGCGATTCGATATCTTGATGCTGGAACAAATGCGGGAGTATTTTTAAAAAAAAATTCTATCCATAGAGGATGTTCAACCATTGAGAGTAGTGCACC